>NDXB01022343.1:79141-102386 GCA_002631895.1 Agapornis roseicollis
ACACATAAACATAATTATAATTATAAATATAATTATAAATATAAATATAAATATAAATATAAATATAAATATAAATATAAATATAAATAAAGTGCTCTTCCCAGTCAACATTGCAGCAAAAGAAAAAGGACTTACATGCCATTGATCAGGACCTGGACTGGGCGGTTGTTGACATGCTTGTCACTTTTGTGGCGATTCTGAAAATTTGATCAGTATGTTAAAGGTATTTCCAAGAAAAAATGCACAAGAGCTGTAGGCAGTTCATTAACATATGGGGTTTTCACACAGCTGGCTTGAAAGGGTCAGGCAGATTAAGAGTTACAACTGAGTCATAGTCCAGCCCATATTTACACTAGTAACATAGGGCATAACTAGACTGTAAAGAGCAGCAGGCAACACAGGGCTTGCTCTTGGAGGGCAGAAGGAGGGTAGAGCCTTATATGTCTCTTAGCACAGTCCTGACTCAGCTGGTGTTGGTTCTGCCAACACAACAGAGAAATCCATTCTCCTGCTCTGACATGGAAAGTGGCCATGGATGTTCCAGCACTGCATCCTAGGAGAGCACCTCACGACCTCTCGCCTACTTGCAAAGTTGAACTGGGTCTCCATAGAGCATCAGAATTATTTTAATTATGAGAGAAAATCAGGTGCCAAACTCAGCTCTAACATTACTCCAGTGAAGTCAATGGTCCTTTAACCACTAGCTCTGATGGGAGCAGACTTTGGCCAAAGGTGGACAAGTTTGAAAAATCCCACATGGATGCTTACTTCCTACCACATGTTTTTTTATGCCTACTTTGCAGCTAGGTGGCAGAGGATCAGCTCTCCAAAGTAGAAGACTAAGATCAGTCTTTCATGAATGTGTACAAACATACCTATCAGTGACCACATTTTCAGACACACTGAGTGGTTTCAAAGAAAGAAATGGAGCTGTTGGTCTGCTCAGCGATTTGGAAATTCTAGTTCATTTTAGGTAAAAAATGATAGATTAGGGGATCTAATCACAGACCCCATCTTGGCCACAGACCAGTTCTCCAGCTGCCTGCCACTAGCTTTATTTGTTTTAAGTGATTTGCTTTAGTTGTTGTGCTGAAGAATCACAGGTAGACTCCAAAATACAGGTCAGTAATATAGATCTTACAAAATCATCAATGGCATCCTTGACTCCCGATACAGCCAGCACCAGCACTAGGGGCACCACTGTTGTAAACCAGGCCAGTGAGGAAATCTGAGGAATCAACTGTGGGAGGAAAAGATATGAGATGTGAATTTTCCTGCCAATACAGGAAGACAGAAAAAGCCACTGTTTTCTGTGGAGGCTGTAGGCAACATTTTCCTATGGTACCTGAACACAGAATAGGGACAGAAATGCAGCTTTATCACCTATATGTTACTCCACAGAGATAGATGAGCAAGGGAACCCGTGCTTTTCTTACAAAACAAGCTGTAATGTACATTATAAACGTGGAGCTGTCAGGAAGTGGAGTGAGTTGCTCTTTATTGTTGTTTGTAAATTAGGATTGCAAAGTTCCCAGTGGATTGCAGAGTTCCCACAGCCTCCCCATCACATCCACTCCTGCTGCAGGAAGAGGAACTCCAGAGGTAGAGAGATGGAGTCAGTGGAAAGTGAGGAAAATAATAAGTGGAGGAATATGCAAACACAAAAGTCTAATGGCTGCCCTCTCTAGCCCACCTTGATGCAACTAGCAGAAAAAGCTGAATGTTTTTATATACAGTCATGCTTAGATGGTTCGGCAAAAGACAGTGAACTAATTTAAGGCTAATAGTTTGAAATACTATGAATTTGATAGACAAACAGCTAGAGTGCAGTACAACACAGGAATGATGCTGTCAGCTTAGCTAAAAAAGGCATCTTAACTAGTCTCTTGAAAAATCGAAGAGGGCTGAAATTTCCCAAATTCACTCCCTGTAAATAAAGAAAGAAGATTGTATGTACTCTGTTACAGCTTGAAAAAAAAGGTTGCCTCTGCCTTTTTGAGCTGAAATTGAAAAAAGAGCACTTGAAAAAGGTAATTTTGAAAACTTGTGTGCACTGAAAATGTAAAATTCAAAATATCATACTTGAAACATAATCAACATCATACCCTGTTTTGGATAATGTGTAACCCAGTGTGACTCAGCAACAACAGAGCACTCTGCATTTATCCATATTCTAGCAAAGTGTAAAGGGGCAGAAACCCTGATATCAATTTCTCCAGTGTGTTCAGCTTTCAGACAGAGTAGTATTACCAACAATGATGGGAAAAAATGCAACTCAATGCCATTATGAGTCACGGGGTTCAATAGAGTTGCCAGTGTCTGGCACGCTCCATGTTAGACACCTTCCTCACCCTGATGAGCAGGCAGCAGCAATATTGAGCTTTATGCAAACCGGCTACAGTCTTGAGTCTGCCCGAGGTTAACTCCTTCCTTCCCAGAAAAACAGTACAGGTTACAAATATCTTCTTGCTTTTTCCTTTGAGACTGCCAGTGGAACTTGGCTTTAAAACTATGGATAAGAGACAACCTCCTTCTGTACTACAGGAGAAATAAGTAATGCAAATCCAAGGACAGCCAGGAGCACTCAGATGCTGACAAGAACAGTGGTAGAAAAGGGCATGAAAAGAGTACACAGTTTGTTGAAAACTTTAATTACATTTTTTATTCATTTAGTTCAAACCCTCATATCCAGAGATAAGAGAGGAAATGGCTTTTTTTGCCTGACCTATTTTCTATCTACTTCAAGGTTTTGCTAAGATGTTAATTCACAAGAGAGATACAGCTTGAACTTTATTACAACTATCAACACACAGGCTTTGATAACAGACAATGCAATCTTCTAGAAAAAGCACAGTGAATTCATACCTGCAAAATCAGCAAGAAAAGAAAGTAAGCATTGGCTATTCGCTGAAACTGCTCAAACAGGTTGAGAGGCAGGAAAGTGAAGAAGTTGTATTTCGATGTTTTAATTGAATTGTTCTGTAGGACATAAGGAAAATAAATAGAATTGGTAAAACAGGAAACAAAATCACAGCACAACCCATTTCAACTGTGTTTTTACTTGCTTATATTTAGCAATAGCATTGTTTCTACCAGCAGTGCAAAAAACATTTCCTTTATCCCACACAACCACGCCAAGCCTGGATAAACAGACAGAATTCCACTTGGAATTGGTGAAAACATGATGCTCAGTTTATGCCAGTGCAAGTGCAGGTAGATACAGGTATGTGTAGTTACTCACAAAGATGCATCTTCCCTTTATTAATAGTCTTCCTACTTGCATGGTGCACAAACAGAATTAAAAATACTATCCAGAAGGCAACAATTTCACTGGTAAAGTCTACAAAGCAGCGTTAGAAAACACATGCTAGGTCAATTATTATTACTCGCCTGAGACTTTGAAGCACCATTTGTCTGGATAACTCTACAGGAGCTGTTAAATCCTCCCAGGAGCAGAACATGACATTATTATTTTTAGCTGATTCAGCAGCCCCTCAACTCAGCAGCTCAGAGAGGCGGCTTGTTTCTGTTCCACAAAGATCACTTGACTTTGGTGTTGTGAAAACTGACACTAATACAAGAACTCACCATTTCAGTAAGAAGTTGCAGTTTTGTTCCCTATTTCCAGTTTCCCTTCCTAAGGCAGACACACCTCCAGCCACAAGCAGTGGCTGCTCCCCTCTGTCTTCTTCAAACCAGAAAAACACTCACAGTTGAGATTAAAGAACTGAGTGTTTCCTTCTTCAAAGAAAGCGCATTCTGGTCCAACTCTTGCCACCTATGAGAAAGGCTCACTCAGAGCCTGAGCCCACCAGCTTGGGCTGTCTGGTCAGTTTTTAAGAGGTGCTAGATTTTCTTTCCTCATTAAGTTTATCAGGCACTCATCCTGGATTAGTCATGGAGACATGTATGCCATCTGTTGCCAGCACATCTAAAATTTACCTCCTAGAAGGTCTCTAGAAGATGTCTATTAACCTGCTCCCAGGGCATAAGCTGTGAAAGCACAAGGAGGCAGATATTACATAGTGCACCTTCATTCAGGAGCAGTTTTGTTGGTTTAACGGGAGAGATGTAGTATTTTAATAGCCTTTAGATATTGCTAAGCTGGTGGGAGGACAGGAGCTATTAAGTATGAATCATAGGTCATTTCCAATCCATGCATTATCCAGGATCATGACATCTAAACTGAAACACGTTAGTGTGTTTCCACCATTAAACCAATTATTAAAGGACTACCACCATAAGGTGTATATGGGGGTAGCTATTGCATTTTAGGCTGCTACTGGGTTTTGCTATGTCCAGACACAAAGTACAGCAACATTATTCAGCATTAACTTCATGTTTTATCCCTTGTACAATCTAATGAGTAAGTCTCTAAAAGAGCAGAGATTGAAACACCCTTCATGGAAGAGCTAGCCAAATCTTCCCATTGGTTGCACTTCTGCAAGAAAAGATGTTTATCAGTGATCATCATATAAATGATATTGCTCTGCCTGCTGGCATCATGTAGCCACGTCCGGGAGTGGATCTAAATGACATGACACATACTTAAATTTGGTTCATTTCAAAATTCTTCACCATGGGATATGTGCTGCACGCAGGGTCTATGGACACTGTTAAACAGAAGCAATGGAATAGCAGCATCCTCTCAAACCCAACATACAGAGAACTAAACTGCTTGACAAGTCTGTGTCCACCAGACAGAGAGAATGGCAGATTTTCTGATAGAAAATGGCTCTAAATATGCTGCCTGACCACTAATCTGCAGAAAAATATCATGGTCAGTTACTTAAAAAATAGAAAAGACAGTAGCTCAGGAAAGACTAAGTGCAGGGGACCTGACCTTTGTTCATCAACAGACTTCTGAGGGTCATATATAACATGGGAAAAGCTACCCAGTAAACACTCACACAGTTTATAGATCTTTGCCTTCAAAAATCTCAGAGGGGGATAAGGAAAGAATGGGTGTGGTTTATTTCAATTCCTGCCTTCTATTTCTGTCCATTAATTACGTCAGGAAAACCACTGAACTAAAGCCATTCATTTTGTTTCCTATTGCCATTAGGCATGATAAAACCCCCAGACATAACAGCTTCCAGAGGCTTAACTGCAGATCTGGACACCCAATATTTTTTTCATACTAGTTCAGGATCATGATATTGTTTGACACACACAGTCTTTTGTGACACTGGCACACTACAGACCTCGGGGAAAAAGAAAAGGAGTATTATGGTGGATCTTTTAATTATTTTAGAATCTACAATCAAAACTAAGCACCATAAGAAAGGAATTCCTCACAATCTCTATGAAGATTTCTAGTTCAGCAAGTAACTTGTTCATGGCCCTCAGGGGCAAAACAAATATCAATATTAAATGATGAAAACAAACAAGGGAAGACTTCAGCCTTTCCAGTTCAAAGCTCTGCATTCCCACATCACTGATACAATTGAAGCTCTGTGTAAGATATCATTTCTGTTTTCTTGTAATACTCCAGGGCTGCATGCTTTGACAGCTCAGGCTCTCAGTTGACTACAGGGAAATCTCAGTTGGCCTCTGCTCTTGATCTTGTGCTACTCTGTGATGCTTAACACTATCACACCCTGTCACTCCTTTAGAGCTGTAATAGAGCATGACTGTGCGGCAGGAGGGGTATGATGGGAACCTGCAACACTACAGTGTGTTAAACAGTTCGTATGTAGCCACCATTTTATAAGCAATGCCTCTAATATGTCATCTGCCTTACCTCTTCTGTCCTGCCTTTAGTGAGGAGCACTCCCATATAGGAAAAGTGATAGAGGGAATATTTTGGAAGCAGAAATTTACCAAAACTTCTGGTTCTGCTACAGATTTACAAATATCAGACATAAGAAAAGCAGCTCTAAGGGCCAAGCACAAAGATGGGAATCAGGAGCTTTATACTCACTCCCAGGTTTGCCCCAGACTTCTGGTTGATGGTGAGCAGCCCCTATGAAGGCTTGTGTCCTAAACAAATAGGCTCAAGTGTGGTTGCCTACCATCAGCCTCAAGCTCTCCAGATGCAAAGCTTGACATGAGAACGACGTTTGTGGGTGATGGATTATTCTCATCTGCTCTTTTCAGGGGCTAGATTCACACCTCCTGGAGGTGTGACTCCACCAAAATGCTGTCCCTAAGAATAGTGCTCATCGCTCCACAGTTACACAAGTCCAGATCTGGTGGATGAGCTGTTACTTTGGGGGTGTTTTCAGAAGCCTGCCTGTGACGTCTGACCACGAGCAAAATTCAGCAGATGGCTCCTACCTTTGTTCGTTGAGCAAACAAATCATCTCCTTGATGTTAAAGTCACTGGAAATGAAAGACACTGCTGCTTTTGTGGCTAGATTACAGGGGCTGAAGAGTGATACCCAGAAAAGGCAGGGTATGGCAAGGAAATGACTATCTGAACTTATACCCCTGGCTCCGTGACATAGTAGCTTCTAGCAGCTGGACAACCTGGCCCAAACCAAAGTTTAGCAAACCCTTGGCAAAACCACAGGGAGATGTTATGCCACGACACGTGGCAATTTCACTGGTACCTGGGTAGCACCAGGAACAGCCTGATGAAGCAGCTGAGGAGCAGAAATGACTTTCCCAAGTGCTTTGATAAAGCCTCGCAAAGTGCAGCAGGAGTGTGATTCAATGGCACTTTGTTTAAATGCAGCAGTGCTATTTGGAAGCACACAGCTACCATACAGAGGGCGGCAAATACGCTCAAGGACACATTTAATACACTCATGCAACAGTGCATGTGGTGCCACGAAGGCTTTGTTTTCACAAGGAATATAGAATAGTCAGATGAGATCAGTTTTAATCCTACCAAGTTCACTGCTTTGTTCCTGACAGTGAGCAGCAACTCCAGCTCAACAGAAGAATGAAAAGGCAGACAGGATGTTGGTGGGGTTCATCTGGTCCCCATAAAGATCTCATCCTGGCTCCCAGAAGTAGAAGACTGGCCAGACACCAGAAATAAAAAGATCTATACCCAGCACATGATATTCTTCTTTTTTTTTACTCTTTCTTTTTCTTATTTTCTTTCTTTTTAACAACTTCAAGAATTTCTTACATCTGTAACCCCTTTACCCCCTCTTGTCAGCAATAATGAAATGAATTCCAGGATCCCATCACACATGGGGTATTNGCACATGATATTCTTCTTTTTTTTACTCTTTCTTTTTCTTATTTTCTTTCTTTTTAACAACTTCAAGAATTTCTTACATCTGTAACCCCTTGACCCCCTCTTGGCAGCAATAATGAAATGAATTCCAGGATCCCATCACACATGGGGTATTCCAGGAAAATTTCTAGGAAAATGTGGTTGCTGGTTGTGTTTTAGTATGCTGTTCCTTCTTCCTGGTGTCATTCCATTACTCATTAACCCCCATTAATCATCACTGTGGTGAGTGTCCTCATCATGGTGGTGCAGTCGAGGACATGGAGGCAGACAGAGGTGGCATGGCTTGACAGTCTTATGCCATTGCTCACAGATAGGTCAAAAGGTCTTGTCTCTTAGTTGTCTTCTTCAGCTACACTGACTTCTCCTTCCACTTTGCTCAGTACCTGAAGCTGCTGGTGGGCAGGGAGAACAGAAGGGCAGAGCACTGCTAAGTGGTACAGAGGAGGCAAACTCCAGACTACCATACTCTGATCATTAAGGTCTGACACAACCAGACTCCCAACCAGTATGGTAGAAGTTTTATCTCCATGAAGTTGAAGCTAAGACAGACAGTGGAGGACTCAGTCCAAAGGAGTCCATGGACCACACAGCGGTTCATGTCTGGCACATCTCAACCTTTCTATGCTTGTCAGGGCCCTAATATGCCTTACTGGGCCTTGACCTCTCCTGGTATCTCCATCTGCAATGCCTGCCCAGGGCATCACTTAAGCCTCCAGCCTTTGCCTGAGCTATGCTGTAGGAGTACCAGCCTCCAGCCTAACATGTGTTCTAGTTTCCCAGGTGGACCTATTCAGCTCTACCTCCTCTGTGGACCTTAGATCTATGGTGTAGTCTTGTCTTCAACCCTACCTCCTGTTGGGCTCCCTAGATGGACCCTGGCGGACCTGGTTTACCAACTCACTTTGTCTGAGATGGGCAATATGTGCCCCATTACTAGCATCCTGCCCTGTACCCTCTCAATCAGATGCTGCAGGACTGCTGCTGACCTCCTTGTCAGTGAGGGCATCGCCTATGCTGGGGTCACCCTCAGCCAATAGCTCATCCCCTCTCGCAGAGCAGCCCTGCTCTTGCTGCTCCCTGACAATGCTTCAGCCTGTCTTTGGATGAATCCAGCTGACACCTTCCGAAACGCAGAATGAGCAGTGCTGGTTGCTACTGCAACGATTCCTTCCAGAGCTACTCAGGCCACTTTTCAGATGATCAGACAGCACTCCCTTCAGCTTTAAGCTTGATGAATCCTGGGAAGCACTTGCAGGTTGAGACAGGAAAATGCAGCAGCTGTTGCCACCCTCCTGTCCACACTGACAAGGTCCTTCAGGGTAAGCCACCAGGCATCCACACAAGCAGAAGAGGTGGAGCAGAGTCTGAGCACACTAACAGCAACTTGCTCTCCAGTTAAACTTCAAAGAGATAAGAATGCAGCTGGTGATCCAGCCCAGGGCAATATGAATTGGCCATAGAAGGTTATACACATCCCTCCTATTTCACTAGAGAATTCATCAGGTAACCAGGGAGAACAAAAGCAGACTCTAAGCAGCCTCCTCTTCTGGTCCCATAGAAAGGATGCTGGTTTGGCCCTAGATCCTGATCCAAGATGAAATCTGTCATGGACTCATGGGCCTTGCATTTCCTTTCCTATTGTCTGAAAGCCAATTTCAAAGTTGTTTTCGCAGCCCTTTGTGACGTCCCAGTGCAGCTGTGCTAAATTCCAAAGTGAAAGCAAAGAAATTAAAGGGAATTGGGATCAGAGCAAACATTAAAGGGCTTCAGAAGAGATTTTCTTCTACAAAGTGTGATAGACAGAGGGCCCATCGTGGTGAACCCACAAGGGACAGTCCCCTCTGCAGCTCAGCTGGGGACAGTGCAGACAGACAGAACAGCCTCAGATGAGAAGATATATTAAAGCCCTTAAACCTTGTTGGACCATACTTGACACCCTGCTTTTCCCTTTATTTCAGTTCTTTACACAGGTAAATCTTTTACTGACGTTAGGAAGAATCTTCCAGTCTGCATTGTGAATAAACACAGGGTTAAGGACTTGACTTTTCATTTTTACTGACCTATACTAAGTCCGTGTTTTGCTGCACTGCCTTTTCATACCACTCATTCACACTTGGTTTCTGAGTCATTCCTAACTAATTCTGTGAGCTGGTGGGTAGTACATACCTTCGCCCTCAGCCCTTCCAGTTAACTGAACAGCACTTCTAAAGTTTCTTTTAATTTTCTAGGTTATGGTGTTCTTGCTGTGCAGGATAAGGCCAGGGATGTCTGGCATTGCTGTAGTCTGAAAGCTCTAGTTTCAGCTTCGTTTTTCACACCGAGTCCAAATAAGTCCTGACCTACCCAAGCACTGCCAGTGCTTGAAGCTGCTGCCCTTGACTACAGGACCTCCTACTATTTAGTCACAGCAAAACTTGGCAGGAGACACGTAAGAGGCTTCCTTAGATAAGAAAATCTTCCCTTATTCCCCTTAGTCTCTACTGCCTGTTCATACAGATGAAGGATACCACCCCAGTCTTCCAGCCTTGTGTGACACATCTCATATGCCAAGGGTGCATTAGGTTCTGCCTCTGAAGATGTCCCTCATTCTCACCATGAAGACTGTGTTAAGGTGATTTCTACTATGTGCACCTCCTATGCACCTCTTAATCTCATCCCACCCTGTCAGTACAGCCTACTGCACTATCCAATCCTCCTGCCCAGCAGGTGCTCAGCTAAAGGGACACACTGCAACTTGGCATCTCATCTTTTTCCTCCCAGATCTGGGAGGCAATTTGCCTTCTCAAGTCTTATCCAAGTCCAAGGCTGAATGATCTGGACATGCCCTTGCACGCACTAGCACACACAGATTTCCATGGTGAAGCACCACATTCCTGCAAAGCTGGTTTGAGCATATCTGGGAGTCTTGCTTCATATCAGGAGGGCCAGCTTTCAGCAGCTGCCAGAACTGATGTCAGACTCCACACGCAATAGAGCTTTCAAGTCTTTCTCACCTCCTCTCTTCTCGCTTCACAGACATCCTGTAGACTTTGCACTGGGAAGGGACGATAACCATTCATGGACAACATAGCCATCTCTGAACTCTCTACTTCCCTGTTCTCACTGAGACTAAACTAGGACAAAGCACCTGTGTACCTTTGATCAATACCTGCTTAACAGAAACTCCTTTTAATGAAAGCCTGGAACACCAGCTGCAACATACAGCCTGGCTGCAGCAGTAAGACAATACATTATACCTCTGTTTGCATTTCCCTTTCTTTTCTTTATTGGCTTTTTTCAGCAACTGCCTCACCCTAAGGAAACATACGTTGCCTCCCCTAGCTTTATAGCAAGAACCGGTTCTATAGATTTTATGGTTAACACAGCCTTAAGTTACCAAGTAAATGAAACCTCACTCCTGTGGCTTTCACTGTCTAAAATACTTCCAACGCTTTGTTATATTGTTTGTTTTCCTTACATTGTCCCTTTTATCTGGCTGGAATATATCTGTGCAACCTTTCCTCTGCCTCAAGAGAAGACAAGTATCCAGGAGGACAAGGATTACTGGTGGGACCAAGAGCTGTAGGCCAACTGTTCTCCTAGCCCTATAAGGAAGACTTCAAATCACTGTGTGTTTGCCCTTGTATGCTGATTCTCATGTCACAAATAGCTGAGCACCACAACGAAGAACAGACAGTACAAACACTTCTGTTGTTTGCTTGTATAAAGGTCGAATCAGGAAAAAAAAAAAAAAAGAGAGGGGGGGAAAATATACTGAGGGAGGACTGTGGCTGCAGGGGACAGAAATCACTCTGTCTAGAAAATATCAGCATGCCAAGAGGGAACTGAGACTAATAGCTGCCTGATCACCCCAGGGCAGGCTCCAGCGTTCAGTCTTNCGAATCAGGAAAAAAAAAAAAAAAAGAGAGGGGGGGAAAATATACTGAGGGAGGACTGTGGCTGCAGGAGACAGAAATC
This sequence comes from Agapornis roseicollis, assembly GCA_002631895.1. Classification (NCBI taxonomy): domain Eukaryota; kingdom Metazoa; phylum Chordata; class Aves; order Psittaciformes; family Psittacidae; genus Agapornis; species Agapornis roseicollis. The sequence continues at coordinate 90,291 of NDXB01022343.1, forward strand.
ACTCTGTCTAGAAAATATCAGCATGCCAAGAGGGAACTGAGACTAATAGCTGCCTGATCACCCCAGGGCAGGCTCCAGCGTTCAGTCTTAGTCCCTCACTGGACCACATTCTAGTGCTTAGCAGAGCAACTCGATTATCTTAAGGCAAATCTGAGCATGGGGAAGGGGCGAGGTTTGACCATTTCAGTGAGCTACAGGACTGGAAGAGCTAACTTTGAGGAGCATCATGCTTATGTTGATGGAAGAGTACCAGGAGACTTACCTCCCTTTTTGGCATCTCCAGAAGCACCCTGCAAGCTATAGTATGCAATATGAAGTAGTTTATGAGCAAGGTTTGTCCTTTTCATACATCATGGCAATGTGGGTTTAACAAATCGAACTTTTGCCAGGACTCATTGGAAATAATAAGCCTGGGACATGATGTGCACCCCTATACAGTTAGGGCCGTGCTTGCATCATCCCCTAAAGTCTTCTAATACCTCATAACCTACTCACCACTTCAAAGCTTCACTCCTGCTGGACAGTTTGCTGGATTTCCTAAGCCTCAATCTACTCTGGACTCCAGAAGTTGCAAGCCACAGCTGATTAAAATGAGGGGTAGTGTTACTGAAACTTACTTTTTGAACAGATTATATTGGGCTGGCTTTTTGGCTGCTTCTACTTTCACACCTAATCAATAGACGCTTATGGAAACCCTCCAGAGATCTTATGGTCCTCTCCTTTGGTTATTTGCAAATCATTGGGCATGTAAGCAATGAGCTGGGAAGCAGCGATACGTTAAGTCAGCCTTAGAAATGGCTTTTCATAGAAATATGCTCAGAAACAGCAGGGTTGCTTATTCTTCCCTACCCTGACATCATTGTACATCTCCCTTCTGCTTTTTTGCCCCACTGCTGCACATAGTCAACACTGCATTCAATGAAAGATCACAAATCCATACATAGTGGCAATACTCACCCCAGTACATTACTGTCAGGTTCTGTGCAAATCAAATGTACTCTCCCAGTCTCAAACCACTAGGATTGATAAGGCATTCATGCTGCATAGTCCTTTACATAGATTAGCTACAATGCATTTCACATTCAGAACATACAAAATGTGTTCCAGCCCCAGGAAGTCTCTAATTTCTGTTGGGGAGGTCAGGGATGAAAGGTGACCCCCAAAAACCTTGTTCTTGTTGCCAACAGATCAGCTGCATCAGGATCTTTAGTCAAAGCTGTTGGCAAGTCAGACTTTCTATCTCACAAGAAATCACAATGCTCTGAAATGTTCATTTTTTTCAATTCTTGACAAAAAAATACTTGTGTTGTTCCTAAACCAAAACATGATTCAAAGGAGCTCCTGAGTAAAACTGAAGAATGGATTTCACCACTGCAATGCAGATATGCAGAGGACAAAAATTCACAAAACATGGCTTAATATTAGTTGAAATATTCAACTAAAAGAATGCAGCTTCAGGATCACCTCACTGAGAAGATGACCCTGCAGCCAGGCAGTACAGATCCATTGGCTGAGCTTTCCCTCCTCCACATACAGTATCAGCAAATGGTCCACAGTCTTTGGAAGTCAAGTTGCCCAAGGGGCTCCCTGGCACTGTATCTTGGCAGACCTGGTCACAGTCAACCCATATCAAGGTGCTCCTTGGAGTCACAGATTTCATGGTACAACTTAAGCATAAGTAGGCTGTTAAAAGAGTTGGAAATAAAGGTGGCAGGAAGCCACAAAGGCCAGACTCAAAACCTTCCTGCCAGAGAGGATTTCACTGTAAGAGTTGAGGAACTGACACATTTCCTTAATGTTTTACTTTAAATGGAGACACTTTTCCAACAGAAAAAAAAGGTTCCATTATTGGAAGGCCTTGGAGTCTGATCCTGCAAATTGCTTTGACTCACAAATAGTTTTCTGGAAGTATGTAAAGTCACCACCTTATGCTCTTCCAGCATTATATGCCCATTTGCAGGGTTGACTCCAGAGGCAGAGCTCCCTATGGGACTCAGCATTGTACCATCTCTGATGGTTCATCTGGCACAAGTCTGCTAGTTTGCAGGGTCGTAGTTTGCGTGCAGTCACGTCACCCCCCCTTGAAACAACACTCAAGACATGAAGCAGATGAAGCTACATCTGTGACTACATCTGGATGAAACAACATATGTTGGTTACTTACAGCATATTCAAACTGCAGATTAAAATCCCGGTTGTTTGCTTGAAGTTGTCTCTCTACCTCTGTAAAGAAGAGGGAAAACATCAGGCATGCTTGCTGGTAAGCAGGTCAATAGAGATGCGAATGAAACATCAGAAAAAGCAAGCAGAGCTGATGAAAGGTAATGTCACAGGAAATCTGTGCTCTGGGCTCACAGCCCCATGTCAGGCAAATGAAGAGGCTGGTGACATTGATAGAGCAGCACTGTGAACTGGTATCACAGCACACGTAAACCCTCCACTCACTGCAATGCCTGCACTGGTTTAACAGGTTGTTCAGCTTCTCCTGGATAAGAATTACACTTAACTAGTGGTGCTCACTACTCCTGCCCTGCTCCATCTCCTCACCTTGAAGTCTCTGGAGCTGTTGCCATCAGGTTACTGGTAGCGCCCTTTCTCCAGTACAAGTGAATCTCCTAGCATCATCCCACAGATGAGACATCACCACCATAGCTATCATGAAATTAAAAGTACTGGAAGAGATTTTGAAAGACCATTGGATCTATCCTCTACCTCCAGACAGCATTGTGCCTGTCACTCCCAATAAATGTCCGAGAAAGCTCCAGTGATGGCTGTTGCTCAGGCTGCCTATTTCCAGGACAACAGTGTTCTTCTCCTGGGGGATTTTTTTCTCCCACTAATTAACATAAAAGCCATTACTCCAATTTAAATAAATTGTATCTTTTCCTGGTATGGTCAAATGTGCTCTTCTACTCCCCCTCAATTCCTTGTGCTACTTCCCCGGGACACAGAGTACAGACAAGTTCATTATATTTAAGGCTGTAATGCCTTACCATAGCATTCTTTTCCCAAGGGTAAGCAACTCGAGTTTCTTCAGCCACTTCTTACCGGTCAATCAGTTAGAAGCAGTATCACTCTTGTGGCTCTTCAGTGAACTTCCCAGATAATTCACCTCATTCTAGGTGCACAGTGGCCAACATGGGCCATAGTTTGCTGCTGAAGCCTTACCAAGCTGACCAAAGCATAAGTGACATTCCACCTTATCTTGTAGACAATGAGTAAGTCACATAGGAACTCAACTAGAAGTAGTTTAAAATAATACACTTAGGCATCACCAGCACACAGCTGATGGCGCTCCAGAATATGATCCATTTTGCCAGACACTTTCTGGCAGAACTAATGCCTCATCAAGCAATGCAAATCTGTCATTTGTCCTTGCTGAACTGCACCCAAAGTTTTTCAGGCTATTTCTCCAACTAGTCAATCTTTCAGTGTGCTTTTGGCTCCTGCCAGCATGGTGCCATTTGCAGATTTGCTAAGTGTGTTCTTTGTTATGCAAGCAATGATGCAGAAGAAAATGTTGAGTACCAGACTCAGTATACATCCCTGATGAATCTGTCAAGATTCATAATCAGTCATTGATAACTATTGTCAGTGCATTTTGTTTTCTAGTACTCACTGTATGGTGATTCTACCTCAAGCATGTATCTCCAGTTTACTTGTAAAAATGCCACAAGTGAGAGCCAAGATACATGACAGTTATCTAAGGATTTTTCTCTAGCCCTCTGGCTACTGCTAATACAGAATTCATTTTGGTTTATTGCAGCTTTTCATGACTGTTGACTGTTAATCATCTTTTCCCCACAAACACACTTACAGTTACTTTGAAGTGGTTAGTTAGATTGTCGTAGTCTGTACAAAGAAGTCAAGCCAATATATCTATAGTTGGCCAGGGTTTCTTTTTCTCCTGTTTCATGATAGATGCTATGCTTGCTCTCTTCCCTGTCTTCTGAACTTCACCTCTCTGTGCATCATAAACCCTCAAAGGCAGCGTTGCTCCAGGCTATACTCTACCTCTCCTAGCCAACCTATTCCCACTCCATTCCAGTGCAAGGCCCTCCACCTTCTCCTGTCCTTCTGGCACTATTATGTTAGATGTCTAAATAAAAATAAAGCAACAGAACAACAAAGCAATCGATCCCTACCTCCCCACCCAACACCCCCCTTCCTCCAAAAAAAAAAGACATTTCCCAGGTTTCTTAGCATTTTTTGCTAGGCTTTTTTTCATTGAGTAGCATCTTTGATCTCCCTCTTACTAGGAGTGTTACAGAGCCCCAGAGATCCCAACTCTTACAGAACAGCTTTTATTTTCATTTATATAGAGAATTATAGAATCATAGAATACTTGGGGTTGGAAAGGACCTTAAGATCCTTGATAGCTTTTTCTTGCTTTAAGAAAAGCAAGATGAGCTCTTTCTTGCTTTTGCCACACAGTTTGTGCTGAATAAAAAAAGCTGCTTTGCACCTTCTAGGGGCATCCTCTCTCTGCCTGAAGTGAGTGAGCAGTCTGTGATTTTTCCATTTCATTCACCCTTCTAAGCCTTTCCCTGGAAGATGGTAACTTTTACCTGCCTTTCATATCAAGTATTTAAGGAAGAGACAGCTCTGCTTAACTCTCCCTCAACCCCAGATTTTCTTTCCATGAGATCTCAGTTACTAGTTCTTCACATTTACTGAAGATTTTCTTTTTGAAGTCCATTTTAAACACTTTGTTATTGTCACTTTTTCCTAAGTATCATACCATCATTTCATAATCATTCCTGTTTACACTCCCTCCTGCTTTCACCAGGCAGCTCCTCCCTGTTGGAGGGAAGCAGTTCCTCTCTAGCTCCAAAAACTTACCCACCTCTGCAGCAAAATGCTGTGCTAGCTGCACAGGTCGTGTTCCCCTAAGCTCCCCTCCAACTCTGCTTCTGCATAGCCAGAATTCATCATTTATCACCATTCTGTGTTTCTCAGAAAACTATGTTTTGTTTTGGTTTCTTTCACAGAACACTTTCCTTCTTGGTTTGCTATGCCTGTCTTTACCCTTGTAACATTACTCAGAGATTTGCGATTTGTTCATCTCTTTCTCCATGCTGGATCTTAGCACATATACATACAAGGAAAACCTCTGTTACCGTTCCAGAATAAAGAAATAATTCTTTTCTATTAATATTCCAGCCTCATGAGTTATCTCAGCACATGTCTATTATACCTATTAAATGATGTGTTAAGAAATCTAGTTCTTCCTGTTTATTCACTCTTGCATTAACAAGAGTCTAAGCTATTCAGTGCATTGAGCTTCTATCCTTCCTCCTTTCCTTCCAATCACCCTATAAATAAATCATCATCCCTAATTCTTCAGCCCTTTTCCAGATCACCATTGTTTTTGTCTCTGTGAGCCGTTTGCATCAAGGCCTCAAATTACCAATGTAAAGCTTTGTTAGCAGATAAATGTGGTTTTCCTCCTCTTCTGGCACATCTAGCTGCGTCAGGCATTTTCAAATCAGCTCCCATCTGCCCCAACTCAGTGATTCAGACCAACCACAGAGGCTTCATTCAAGACCTTCAAAGTGCTTACTCCTTCACTGCTTTCCTCAGACACATTTTTCTCATCTTTCACAATAGGGAGAACAATGTACAGAGAGATCAGAGTAACTTGTCTGGTGTCCCAGAGGAAAACAGAAGCAGAGCTAACAAGGTCCAGGCTTGCAGGGCTTCACCTATTGTCTTATGTGCCCCTTCAGGAATTTCTCTGAGAGCAACCACTATTATCAAAGCAGTCGGAAGATAAAGCTATTTGTTAAAAACAGAACTTCCCAACACTCACACATTTCCTCCCATACAGTAAGTGCTACTCTTTTCCCCTCCCTAGGGTCTCTAAGTCTAGTCCTGGAATAAACAACATAGAAAAGATAAAGGTCTTTAATGTAAATAGGAGTAGATGACAAAGTCTGAAAACCTACCAGGCTAGACAGGCACATTCACAGAGCCCAGGCAGAGGAAAAGCTGTTGCATGCACCATGTTCTTGAGTAGCACAGGCAAACCAAAGACCTGCGGCAATGGGATGAAATGAAAGGCTGATTCTCACAGGGGACAACACCACCGTCCATGTTGCTCCCAGCCCGCAGGTCTGCCCAACTGCCTCACCAGAATGAGCTACAGAAATACATGACTGACAGAGAAACACAAAGACATCCAGAACGGCTAATTTAGGCTAGAGCCTTTTGGGTACTTACTCCCTTGCCAACACATGAAACACAGGGCACAGCAGAGCCTTGGCATCATGCATCAGCTTCTGAAAGGCTTTAAGGTCCTCAATGACTTTCTGTTTTCTGTAGGCAGGGCAGCCCTCGAGGAGACTGCACACAGAAACAGAAATCCATTACTGGCAGCGGTTGAATATGCCCGAGCAGCTTTGCTCTTCCCAGCTCACTGGGAGAGTGAGGAGCCATCCTCCTTCCTTAGCCTGCTCCAGGGTGCACGTGGCCATGGAAGAGGCACTTAACACATGCATTCAAATTCAAGGCTCTCACATGCTCCCAGAAACAAAGAATGTGTATCTCTGCACAGGTAAAGAAAGAAACCTGGCTTGTCACCATGGGGAGAGATGCACTCTCCAAGAGGAATGGCTTTTATGTGAGACACACAAATAGCTGAAAAGAGTTTAGGGATAGCACAGAAATATGAAGTAGGTCACATTAAGCAGGGATCTTAAAAACAACAGCAAATGAAACTTACTCAAAGTATTGCGCTCCTGTGACTGACCATACAGCAGCTAAGGGCAGGTTTTCTAAGACAAAGGCTCCAGCTGTGAACCTGTTTCAAAACTGAATGAAGTCTCTGGCCTGCTGTAGCCATCCATCTCCCTCAGAGGCAGGGTAAAGAAGGCCAAAATACAAGGAATTTTTATTTTCCTTACTGCATAATAGCCAATACCTTTGCAAAGTGCAAAGGGCACCTCAACCAACGTCAGCAAGCGTGTCCTCAGGCTAAACCAAAGGAGAACCATCACTGACCACATGCACAGGGCAATGTTGCCTCAGTAGTTTTATCCTGCTGTTGTGCCTCCTAAACCAGCAGTTCTCAACTATCAAGACAGACAACTGTTGTTTGTTTCTGGAACTGTTTTGACTGAAATAAAGCCTCTTGGATGATCACAATAAACAAAAAATTAGGAAAAGACAAGCATTGCACCAGCTTCACCTGGGAACCACAGCTTGGGGTAATTTGGCTGTAGATCCAGCATGCATGTCTTATCATGCCCTGTTGGTTCTGAAAGCATTGAGGAAAAAGGGAGGGGAAACCTGAAGGGCTATCAGATGAGAAGTTTTTTCATTTCTTGAAACTTTTTTGTATCTCTAAGCAACTCAAAATTTCAGCTTTTGCAAACTCCAGTCACAAATCACTGGAAAGAAGGAATGGGATTTGTGCTCCAAGTTATCATTTCACTGCCACTGAAAACTATTTTAGATTATTCATCAGTGGAAACTCAGTGTACATAAATATGGCTTAGTGCCCAGTTCTTGGTCTAACCACTGAGACCAACTCACTGGGAAAGTGTCTGTTTTCTCAAGCAGACAGATTTAGGAGCTAAACCACAGAATAACATCTGTATTTAATCAAATTAAACCCATGCCAAAAATCAGCTATAAATGTAACTGGCTAGCCCACCAGCTTAGGACTGCTGCACGGAAAAGTCCTGCAAGAGGTTAGATTCAAGATCTGGTCAGACAGCCTGGAAATTTGTTTCTGGTTTATGCTAAGGAGCATGTGCCAAGAGCAATGCTTTCAGCAGACTGTTGGAGAGGTTTTGTAGGTACTAAGTCTTGAGGCTCCAAGAAAGAGGAGGTTAAGATCTGCCTGGTTTTGCCAAGTCATATACAAACTAAGCCCTGATACCTCATGCATGAAAGGAACACAGCCCAGTTAGGGGAGTGCCAGCGTAACTAAGCCTGACAACAGAACAGAGACAACATAAACTGTGTAAAAATAATAATCTCCACTCCACCCTTTAAACAAGTGACCTCAGGAGCACGAATGCTGTTCTGGACGAGCTGCAGAGTGGCATCCAGGGGCTGGACTCATCTCCCCAGCTTTCTTTGTAGAGTGGTTCTTAGCAAAGCTATTAACCTTACCAATACCATCTTGCGAAAGCTGAAAAACAGTTATTCTGCTCCCAGGGGCACATATCTGACCTTCCTGTGACTGTAATTTAGTTCTCTCCTGCAACAGGCTATAAGCAGTCTCAAAAGACCTCCACCAGTTGCAGCATGTTTCTTGTTTCAAATCTCATGATGTGTTGTCTCCTTCCAGCTCCTCCTATCCCATCTCCCCCCTGATCCTATTGACTCTGCTTTTGAGCACCTCATCATCTCTGCATGACCCAGCTTTGGGTATCACTTCTCAGCAATGGCACAAGTGCCACCTTGCATTCAGCACCCAGGAGATCACCCATCCCTTCACTAGCAGAGAATCCTGATCCTTTTTCAGGTCTTTGCTAGACCATTATTCCATGTGCACAAACAACTGAAACCCACCACAGTGTGTCAGTATCTCTATCTTCTCCTCAAAAAAAGAGGGTGTTCATTGAAAGGCAACCCCATGGGGAGGGCAAATTATATGTCTATTGTATTAGGCAACTAAAATCGGTGTTCCTAGGGAGGTGATTTGGCAAGCTAATACCCAAAATCTCCTTGTACCTTAAAGCAATAATTGCTGCTCTTTTCAATCATGAGAGGTAAAGAAACCATGCAACAAGTTTCTCAATTTATATGCGCTGTACCTGGGTAGAGTCCCTGCCATTGGGTTAAAGAGAGCAGGATTATTTTTTATAGTGGTGATATCACCAGGTTTCACATTCATAATACAGTGGTACCTTGCAGGGAACAGAACTGCACTGAATGAACTGTACCCAAAACCAAAGCCAGGGATCTTAACCCAGGAAGTCAATGTTCGCCATGAATGAGAGGATAAGTGGGTGAAAGGATGAGCTGTACAACAGGTTTGAGGCTCACACTGGCTATAGATCTACTTTTCACAGCTGGTTAGAGATAGAGACAGAAGCAGACCCCTCATTACCCAAGTGTCAGCCGAATGCTGTAACCTGCCTGGTGCCAGTGTACCTGCTGTTCTGCAGCATGAAACCAAAGCCCATCCCTGCCCTGAACTGCAGCCAGAGCCTGGCAGGGCGCAGCCAGTGTGACTGGGGCAGGAGGAGCCGTGAGAACCCAGTGGGATGTAAACGGGCAAGGGGAAGGTCACAGCCAAGCCCTGCTTGGAGCAGGAACATGCTCAGCTGCCTGGGAAACAAATGTGGGTTTTATTATTGACTCAAAGGAGGGTCTCTCCGGGGCTCTGTGTTCCAAAACCTCTCTTTTTTCACGTGTAGATGCCCCTTTTCTATGGAGCCTCTCTGACTGCTGTGGCTGGGGAGGATTTAAGCTGGCAATCACGTGCATTTTTGTCTCTCAAGTGGAGGCGCTTTCACTGAATATGAGGGATTTACCAAAACCATTCAGAGACACTGCCATAAATGGATTTAGCCCTATTCCCTCCTGCTTCTTCCTCCATTATTAAATAAAGATCTTCTTTATTATGTCTTTTTGCCCCAAGAACAAGAATCCTACTTCCTCCTGAAGAAATTAAATGCAAGAAATACACTTTTGTGGTCATTGGACTGTGTCTCTGGTGCCTGGTGTGGAGCTCAGCCTTCTGCTAGCAACTGGAATTTCTCACATAGGTAAAACATTTCACATGCTCCTGGTATTAATGCAAAATTATCTCTTTTCTGTCATCACTAACAAAATACCTACTTAGGAGAGGTACTGACATACCTTCGTGTTCATACAGCAGATACAAGGTCTGAAATCAGAAACCTTGAGGGTGAGCTGGAATTGCTTCTGCCTTAGGCCCACTAATATTAACACAATATTCAGCATTATATCCTGATGTTTTTCTAAAAGCAGTATTTGATATTATCACCATAAGGAGAGAGAAAACAAGAAATGAGAGCTCAAAAAGGAGGACTCAAGAGTGTGTACAACACTCATGTTCAAACAGCACTCTTAGGATGCAGGCATAGAAGAAGTGCTCGATAAACTTAAACGAGAAAATACTCACTTTTAGATTATTCTGGGGAGGGATAGAGGCTACCTCATCTTTCCCTTTCCTCTTTTCTTGCAATAATACCTGTCCTGGTTTTCCTTCACTTCCTCCTCCTCCTGATGTCTCACAGATTGCTTGGCTTTGGGCAAGACAACACATCTCAGAAGTGCCTTGCAACAGATTATTTCTCAAGAGTCATCTACACCTTTTCATGTTTGCTTTCAGTCCACTTCAGAATGAAAGTGTGCTTTTTCCCAAATATATTAGCAGTAGAAACTGTTTCTTCGTCATTTTGGAAAGCTTTAGATTTTTCTTGTTTCTTTTTCAGATTTGGGTTAGAATTTTGAATCACTTCGTACCCTGGTTTTTGTAATTGTAGTTCACAATATTTTGATGAATATCAGCATGCCAAACAAAGCAGCTGAAATAGGTACTTGTTTTTATTTTAAAAACTAGTCTGACAGTGACTGGCTGGCACGTATAATTTCCTTTACTAGAAAACAGTATCTCCTACACATGTCAAGCCACAGCTTGACACAATTGCACATGTTGTTAATAACAGCAATACACAGTGATAGGAAGTGCTGCAAAAATCACAAAAATAAATACAGGTCTGAAATTAACTTTGAGAAGTTTTTCTATTCACAGTTGTTTCCCTCATGGGAAATTACGTAAAAATAAATATATTTTTCATACTCAATGTCTGCTGTGGTAAAACACTTCCACAGACTGATCTAAGATGGCAGCAGTGGAACCAGAAACCACCCCCAGCCCTCAGCCTTCAGAAGAGGGGAAAACTGAGCCAGCAGCACCTAGTCAGGAGGTTGCCAGCCCTGAGCAGGACATTAAGCATCCACTACAAAACAGATGGACACTCTGGTTTCTTAGAAATGACAAGAGCAAAATTTGGCAAGCAAATCTTCATCTTATCTCAAAGTTTGATACTATTGAAGACTTATACAACCATATCCTGCTCTCTAGTAATTTAATGCCTGGTTGTGACTGCTCACTCTTTAAGGATAGGATTGAACCCATGTGGGAAGACAAAAGAACAAGCAAGGAGGATGACGGATAACTACACTAAACAAACAGCAGAGGCGAAGTGACCTTGATAACTTAGAATCATAGAATAGTTAGGGTTGGAAAGGACCTTAAGATCATCCAGTTCCAACCACCCTGCCATAAGCAGGGACACCTCACACTAAACCATGTCACCCAAGGCTTTGTCCAACCTGGCCTTGAACACTGCCTGGGATGGAGCACTCACAACCTCCCTGGCCAAGCCATTCCAGTGCCTCATCACCCTAACAGGAAAGAATTTCTTCCTTATATCCAATCTAAACCTCTCCTGTTTAAGTTTGAACCCGTTACCCCTTGTCCTGTCACTACAGCCCCTAATGAAGAGCCCCTCCACAGCATCCCTATAGGCCCCCTTCAGATACTGGAAGGCTGCTATGAGATCTCCACGCAGCCTTCTCTTCTCCAGGCTGAACAGCCCTAACTGCTGTGCCTTACTGGGGAGTCATTTGATGACTACAGTGATGATGTATGTGGTGTTGTTATTAATGTTAGAACTAAGAGTGATAAAATAGCAATATGGACAACTGAATGTGAAAACAGGGATGCTGTTACATGTATAGGGAGAGTATACAAAGAAGGATAAGGACTTCTTCCAAAGATGGTGATTGGTTATCAGTCCCATGTAGACACAGCTACTAAGAGTGACTCCACCACTAAAATAGGTTTGTTGTTTAAGACAACACCTTCTGAGTATTCTTTCATAGGAGACTGCTTCAAGCAATCAAGATTTGGGAGCTGAACAAAAGCCTCTTCAAAAGCAGAGTGGACTACATTTAAATCTGATTTCCATCTAAGTGCTGCTAAGATTTGTGAGAAGGTGTTCCACCTTTTTTTTTTTATCTCTTTTTTTCTTTTTTTTTTCTTTTTTTTTTTTTTTTTTTTTTTTTTTTTTTTTTTTTTTATTTTCCTTTTTCTTTTTTTTTTTT
>NDXB01022343.1:102481-114883 GCA_002631895.1 Agapornis roseicollis
TTTTTCTTTTTTTTCTCCTCTATTTTGGCTGAAGTACCCATTTCCGATCAGAACTTGAGTACACTTCACCCCTCAATTCATTAATGTTTTCCTGACCCACTCTGTAATAGCTTGATAAAAACATTACTATTACAAGGAAAGAATAATTGTTTATCTACAGTATTGAGAAAAGAAGTTGCATTTCTGTACCTGCAAGAAATTGCTCTGCTTTACAGTTGCATTGTATGCAGTAACATTTTACTAGCTCAGAGAAAGAATATGGTGCATACAGTTTTCTAGCAATTTTTTTTTGTACAGCATCACTTTTGCTGTAACCTATGATGATGGCTGCTAGATTAATTTATTTGTTTTCCCTATTTGATAACATTTATGATATTCTATGATTCCGACATCTCCTATCAGATCTGAATGGGTGTCCCAGAAGGCAGCCGGGCTTTATGTCTGTAGAGCCAGTCTTGGGCTGTCTTCTCCATAGGCAGCTACTCCCCTTTCAAACTCTGCGCAGAGATGTTCAAAACCCAGCTACTCTGAAGAGCAGGCTGTCCCTTGCAGCAAGAATTAAAACCCAGTGAAGCTTTCCAAAATCCCTGGATCAGTTTATATCCATCCTCTTCCTTCTACAGTGCCCCTAGGTTGGGCTTTTGGAGATGAAGCTGTAGCAATGACTGCTCTTGCCATTGACTGGAAGCACACACCTTGAGGTAAGTTTATTTGTGTAGACAAGTTCCCCGCATTCCCTATTTCTGTTTGGTTCATGGATAGTACTCAGTCATTCCCATCCTCAAGGTACAAAGCTACGGTGCTGAGTTAAGCTGCTTTGGGATCAAGCCATTGAGCAGACACATTCCACATTTATCAGCCATAACCAAGGCATGATCCTTATTTCTTCACACACACCATGAACTGAAAGTATCCCCATTCCTCTCCATTTCATCAATGTTCATTGTAGGTTAACCTCAGTGTAAAGGATTTTGGGCATCTGTTACAAAAAAAATATTACCACTGCTTATCTAAGAATTGTGCTTCCCCATTTCAGCTTGAAGAGGTTCATAAGGTTTGGTCAGCTAGGTTTCCTCCAACAGTGTTTGTACGTCTGACATGATATACACAGCTGAGTTTTACTTACATCCCTGATTACTTGTATAAAGAACATCTGCATAAAAACTCTATTTCCAAGAAATTTAGAGCATGTAACCTGTCTTGTTAAACCATACCTGTCCTGAAAAACTCTACCAATTTTGCCTACATCTCAGTTCATGTGAAGACAGACATGTCTTGCTAGGGAGAAACAGAAAAGTATCACTGTTCTCATGGGAGCAATTCTGATCCCAGTTTCAACAGCTGATGCTTGAGGTAATCCATCCCCTCCCATGGAAGTCATGCCATGATCTTCCATAAGGTTCACTGTCATTCAGCTTTGTTTTTAGAAGACAAATATGGTCCTCCCATCAGCAGTACTGTTCCTCCAATAAGTGCATGGGATATTCCCCAGCTCTCAGGCAGCACAGTCCTACAGAATTCTCCAAAACAAAGGCTTATAAGCTGTTGGACTAAAATACCACAACCTGGCACTTATTCCAGTGAAATGTTTGCAAGGAGCAATCACAGCCTTTGGGCTACAAGGCAAAAGAATTCAAAGGGAAAATAAAAATGCTCCTTTAGCTTCCTGTTATGGAAGCTCATCATTCCCTGATCACCCCAGCTTCCCTTATCCTTCTCTGAACTTCCTCCAGTTTGAATCCATCAGTTTTGAACTGGTGATAAATATGTGCATAAATGTGGAAAAAAAAAATCATTTTCCCCTATAAATTATGGAGTTTACCTCTAGGAAGACCTGAGTTTCTGAGGCAGTTGGTTGAAAGGGAAGCTGAACACTTCTCTTCTAAACCCCAAGGACAGGCTAAGCACAGAACTTTCCTAATACAGCAGCATAATCTTTCTGATAAACAGAACAGCTACCGCTTTACAGGTAGGAATTTCCTGGGTGGAAAACAGCTCATAGGCAAGCCTGGGCTTCCTCATTTCCAAAACCAAGATGGAGAAAGAGATCTCATGCTGGCAGAGATTCCCCATGAGCAAAGACAACCTCCTCTTCTGGGACTATCAGAGCAGCAAACGGATGCCCCTGTCTTAACACCAGGGCTCACAGTCTGCCCTGTGCCAGGAAGGGGAAATAGCAGGACAATTGCAAAAATAAACCCTCTTAGCTAGAAGAGGTTGGGAAAAAATAATTTCATGCCAAAGTACGAGTAGGGCACTAATCTCTGTGTTCACCAAATACAAGGAGAAACACCCTGGAAAGGAAAGGCTAGAGACTTTTCTTCCTCGCAGAGTCTGCAGACCTGGTTCCCTGAGCAGAGATCATACCCAGGGTCTGGAGGCAAATAATAGAACATGAAACTCAGTTCAGTGGCTCCTGCTGCAAAGTCTGATGAAGATGCACCCTAACAGGCTGTGCAAAACTGGCCCACTTCAAGGATACCCTAGTAGCCTTCCTCCTGGACTTCCCCCAGGTGTTAATCTTTTCAGGGATTTCTGCTGAAAAGTGAGATTGTGCTGCAGAGAATGACTGCTCCTACCTTCACACCCTTTTATTTGGATGTCATATGGACCTCACACAGAGAAATTATTAGCACTGGCAAGAAAACCACTAAACCATGTCCCTAAGCACCACATCTACACATCTTTTAAATACCTCCAGGGATGGTGACTCCACCACTTACCTGGACAACCTGTTCCAGTGCTTCACAACCCATTCAGTGAAGATTTTTTTCCTAATATCCAATCTAAACCCACCCCACCTCACTCCATTCCCTTTCAGGCAGTTGTAGAGAGTGATAAGGTCTCCCCTGAGCCTTCTCTTCTCCAGATTAACACCCCCCCCAGGGTCCCTCAGCCGTTCCCCATCACCCTTGTGCTCCAGACCCTGCACCAGCTCCGTTGCCTTTCTCTGGACCTGCTCTAGCACCTCAATATCTCTCTTGTAGTGAGGGGCCCAGAACTTGACACAGTTTGTGGAGTACATCAACACATTTCATCATCAAAAGACTGCATTGGACCTTCACACTAACTTGCTTCTAGCATATTTTATAACCTGCTTAGGAGAGGGCAGTGTGCATTGTTCACCCATGACTCCCCAAGAAGATATTCGTAGGAGAAACACCAAAGCTCAACATCCCCAAGCCAGTCATGTGCCATGACAGAGCACAAAGAGCAGCCTGTTCTTCTGCGGATGTGCCCCCATTCAGTAGCACACAGTCCACATACTCATCAAGGTAGTATGAAATGCAGGAAAAGTAAATGAAGTGTTTCTTCCCTTGCCTGCTCTGCAGGTGTGAGACATGGTCCCAGACATGATCCCAAGGGCTCACATGTGTGCTATATTTACATTTGTTAGTTTGTCACCAGTAACAATGGCTTTACCAGACTGCACTCACCTCTCAGTTTCTTCTTTCCAAATTTTAATCCAAATAGAGACATCCCAAAACTTTATTTTAGTCCAAATCCATGGAACTTCTGCAAGAGAAAAGAGACGGTAATTCAGAATGGGGGTTTCTATCCCATAGTGTGACATGATGCCACACATACATGTAATTCTGTGCTCATAAAATGGGAAAACCAAACTCCTAAGCACAGTGGCCAACAGCTGCAGTTTATCACATAGAGTGTTTTAAAATGCAAAACTATCTCAGGTTTGCAAGTTGCACTGCATCAGTGTGGGCTACCTTACCTGGGACATTTTGTTCTGTTAATCTCCTGACATGACACAAAGAAGGGGTCTGTGAAGTAGAGACTGAAAAAGGTATTTTTACAACCTTGGTCATATATGATAAGGAGAAATACATGCACAGAGCTTGTCCTTAAGGTGCAAAAGAGTTGTGTGATCACCCAGGGCAAGACCAGCCTCCCTGAAGAGGAGGAAGCAGCAGGAAACACTGGTTTCCTGTACATCTGCCTGTGCTCAACATGTGCTGGCTCACACTGTTGCCCATCTGCTGGTCACTGTCTGTGCTTGGGGTGGATTAATCTGTATGGCTCTCAGTAAAATTTCTCCACATCAGCTGCAAACAACGCATTTAAGGCACTCAGTATATCCTGATATGCAGAGGAGCTGAGAACTAAACAAAATCACATCAAAACCTGTTGGTAATGGAACTTTCAGTTCCAAGCATCCAAGTTTATTTAAAGGATGTAATAGAGATGTTAATGCTGACAGCCTGTGAAGATCCATGGGCACAGTTATAGCTGGCACTGCCTGGAATGCCTGGCTGACTGGGAGCCTGAATCAACAAGAATGCTGTACCAATTACTTAAATGGTCAGTGGAGCCAAGCAGAGACATTTGAGGGAATACTGACCTATCTGGAACAAGTTTTCTAGGTAACAGAATGATTTTGCACTTTATCCTACGCTATCTGTGCAGAGCAAAGGTGTCTAAGGAGATGAGTGTGGCAAACATATCATATTTTGGAAACACACAGATGTGAATACGGGCTATGCCGCTGCCCAAACACAAACTTTATACAACATCACCAGACTGTGCCCAGTGAAGCCTGGGCTCCATGTCTTTTCAGAATATGAAGTTAAGTTTTAAGGAAAGCACCACAATCATTGCATAGGTCAAACATTTCTGCACAGATCTCTATTCCAGATGCTAACACAAAGCTATATTTAGCTGCTGCGATTCAATGGGCCTGAGATAAGGCAAACAGCAGCAGGTAAACCTCAGCCAGCCAGCTAAGTACTACACACCCTGAGTCCAGAGCAGTGCCTGCCACTGATTGTGATGTCTGGGAGCCCTTGTGTTCCCTCTGTGTTTGAGGGAGATCATTATTCTATTCACTCATGTAGATCCAATTGTTTCTGCTCACCAGAAAAAAATGCTTTGCCAGCACCTCTCCCCAAAATGTCCTCTGCCCATGGAACTAAACCACTCAGTTACAATATTCAATGTCACAAGCTAAAGCTTTCTAAACCCTGCTGACCATCCTTGCTATCCATCCCTAACTGACCTCAGCCTAGAATTTTCAACATATTTCTGCTATGTTTTAGGATTACTATTATGTTTTACAAAACCCTCTTCACTACAACTGAGGGCTCCCCATCAGATGGTGGATGAAGTAAGACAACACTACCTACATACCCAGACGTAAAGACCTCACGTTTCCTAGAGCACCAGGAGCCACAGACCTGATAATCACTGGCAGCACAAGGATGCAAAACGTTGGCTGGTTGTAATCATCGCACGGCAATCCTTCTAAACTCCAGATCTTGCTGTATCTTACAAACATTTTAGAAAAGCTATCCCCAGCTCCCAGACCTCTCCCAGCTGTGTACTCAATTGACAAGGCATATAATTTCAGCTGAGGGAAAAAGAAGGATGTTTATATTTGTGAGGGAACAGGGAAGAGAGGGTTGTTGTAAGCCTTCTTTCAGCAGTAACATGAAAGAAACAATAGAGTTATGATCCTCATCTTGTAAACAAAACCCTGAAACTTCCTTCAGTTCTGACACATCTTTTGCTAATTATTGTGATTCTTTAATCACTGGTTTCTGGTGTGACAACAGTATGACAACACGACTGCAACAATACACTATTTTGGCATGGAGGATATCTTTAATTCCTCCAGCTTCTTAACGATAAGCAGTGCATTCATTGAACATCTTCATTCAGCAGCAAATTTAAATTACCATCATGGCCAGCACAAATATGTACAGGCTCACTATTCCTATAAAACCTTGTCTTTTAGGGCAGACATGGGTCAGAAATTTGCCATATCCATTTGTACCAATTACCTCTCCAGTACACCATCACACAGATTTAGCATAGCGCTTACTTAGTTGAAGCCTAGGAGTTATGAATCCTTCCAAAGCTGGCATGATACTTTATGCAAATCTCAGTTCTTAGCTTGCCCAAATCACAATGTCATATGAGAATGTGTCAGTATTCAATGGGCTCACACACAGTGGCATTAAGGACTTGACACACCCTTATTGCACTGAGGTGTACCCTCTATTTTCATAATATTACAAATATCTTCCTTTGCCGCTTTGTTATTGACTCACACACCTAATCCTCATACCCCTTCACCTAGCAAACTACTCTCATGGTGGCTATAGCTCCTGTGTGGGCCTGCCTGCTCACACTTTGTTTTTACCTTTACACTTCCATCTGTTTTCAGTCTGAGAGTTCATTGACCATCAGCTACACACATGAGAACAAACACAGACAAATGGTGGCCTTGTCCCTTTCGGTGGTGAGTCAGGCACTACTTCCATTTCTGCTAGTTATCACAATTTTTATAGACAGATGTGGTCTCTTGGTTGGCCTCATCTCTGCCTGTCTTCCAGTCCCAGGGGTATTTTGGACTCTCCATCCTACCTGCAGGCTCAAACATCTTTGCACCTGTATCTATCAACAATCTCCATCAGAGTATTTTTTGTTCCCAAGATTCCACTTGCAATCAAAATTCATGTCCTGGATCAGCTTTCTTTACAAGTCTCCCTATTTTTTAAATGTAAGATTTAGTTTCAGTCCCAAAATGACAACAAAGGTTCTTCAGCCCAATATCACTCATATACATTGCTAATGGTTTTAATTTCCCTTTGCACTTTCTGGAATAAAATGACCTCTCTCATATTTCATTTCCACATGCCATGAAGTACTTCTCAAAGGCCTTCAAAGCCTCCTATTCCTGAAAACCCATAAAACACACAAAAACTTTCTATAGTCAGAAAAAAGGCAATTTCCTGTTTGCCTTCATTTTCCCTGGCACCAGCTATTTTCAGAGGCAAAGTGAAGCACTGCTTCCATCTCCTCAAGTTGCCTTCCACAGTCTGTGACAGCCTTTCTGAACATTTGTTGTTGTTGTTCCATTTTCTACTCAATTATTTTATGGTTGTTTTGGTTGAGTTTTTTTATTTCTGTTTGAATAATTACACAGGTCCTGCTTTACAGAACATGTCACTTCCCCATGTTTTCAGAGCAAAAATCATTTAAAGTTCACATTCACAGTTCCTCATTTATGAAGATTTGGAGTATAAGCTAAGAATATATTATCCCTTCTCACTATAGAAGGCTTTTGTATCTACAGATTGTCTAGCTATGGCTTACACTTCTACAAAGACAATCCACTTCCTTTATGGCTACTGACAGTTTAATCATGGGCTCTGAGCAATTTAATACCCACAGTGAGAAGCTAATTTGACAGATCTTGAATAGGGAAGGGATGCTTTCTTGTAAACCAAATTCTGCCTTATTTAAGAGAGACAAGAGCCAGATCAGGCTTGAGAACACAAGTGCAAAGCTTCTCCTGCATGAGGGGCAGGTAGCAATGAGCTACGGCACATGGAATTTGCAAGGGCTACAGCCCAACCCAAAACCATGGATTGCTCAGACTGTACTGCAAACTGGATATGGAAGGAAGCACTTCCCACTACCTCAGTGATGAGAGTCAAAACGAGAAAAAACATAGCACAACTCAGATGAACAGAGACAAGATGTTACAGATGGAAAACAAGGCTAGTTTCTTGGCCTCTCTTCTCTGGACATAGCTACACAGCACATCAGATACAATGATAAACACAAATCAGAAAATACTTGATGCTTCTGCTCCCATCACCTTGTTTCCAGACTCTGTGAAAAGACCCATGTTAAACACAGTCATTTTTGGAAGGGTTATTTTAATCTGGATCATAGTGTGTAGTTCAATACAGACCAAAATTCCTGCCCAAGCAGTGGTAATAGCAGATCTGAGGGGTCAGGAAATTGTGCTGAATGCTAGAAGGAAGCACTGAAGGACCAGAAGAATTAGGCAGTAAAACAAGATTTATCCAGTCATTTTTGCCACCACACATCATGTGGTATGCATACACCCTGAAAAGCTTAAATAGCCATGCCCAGGTAAATAAACCAGAATGCATACTTTATGTCCAGTCACCAGCTCTCCCCGTCAGATCTGGATTTGCACATAAGCCAGATTCATAAGTTAATTTTTTTTGTTGTTTTTTATCTATGTTTTGATGATGTAACAATCACAAGCACTAAACAGACACAGGCTGAAGTACTAGACTCAGTATACGATAAAGTAGTTCCCAAGCACTGGGCATTGTGACAGCAAGGCTCAAGGCTGCCTGTGCTGATGAGTGCCCTTGGTGGAGTAATACTGTTAAATACCGTGAGTTGAAACAAATCTAAGTTCCTAAGTTTTGAAAACCTGTCGCTTTAAAATGGATTTGGAGGCAAAATTGGAAAATATTAATGGTTTAAACCTCAAACTCCCTGTTTTCTCCATGCCTTCACTGCACACTTGCTGAGGGGGTGCATGTGAGCCACTAAAGCAGGAGACCTTTATTACAGTATTGCAGAGGACAACATCACAGTTTGGAGCAATGTTTGCTAATGCTCTGGCCAGAGACATGTGAAGTGCTAGC
Source organism: Agapornis roseicollis (assembly GCA_002631895.1). Classification (NCBI taxonomy): domain Eukaryota; kingdom Metazoa; phylum Chordata; class Aves; order Psittaciformes; family Psittacidae; genus Agapornis; species Agapornis roseicollis. Next base: position 110,914 of record NDXB01022343.1, read on the forward strand.
ACACCTGGCATAGGCTGACCTTGTAATGCTGTTTACTAAGAAGCAGAAAAACAACTGTTACAGCTGAACCCAGGACAGTATCACAAAAGCATGTTTGCAAAGGGACGCCTTTAAACCTCTGCTGTATTAACTGTTGCAGTCAAAATGTCCAAATTTTGAATCCAAAGAGCACAATGTATTTGCTTTCCCTTACTGAAAGCAGACACAAAATTTCAACCATTAGAAATAATTAGTACTAATCATATTCTAACTGTGAAACATGTTAGCGTTTGTATTTCTCCACCCTCTTCTAACATCCTGTTTGAACACCTCAAGAGCAAAACAGGGAATACCATGTGTTGCACCACTCACAGCTCTACACGTGGGGAAACACAGTGAGCTACAGGATGGATAAGCAAAATGTGAGATGTTAATCCCAGAATAACACTCCTTCAGGGCTGAAATCACATTTGCCATAATTCAACCTGGTGTAAATTTAGGAGGCTATAAATGGTCATTCTTGGCATTAGAGTTTACAAGGAGCCGTGACTGGTTTAGATCTACTAGTGTGAAGAGTTTTAATGTAACCCTGAAACCTCCCCAGTTCTTTAAACACCTGAAGAGGTATCCCGGGTGAGGTGGGCAAGCCCTCCAGCTATTTTTTTGTGCTATTCAAAGCACAAACCCACGAAACTCTGTGCTCCTACCCCTGCACTGAAATGTGCCAATGCAATTAGCTATAATTGCTGGGAAACAGACTTCAGCCTGTTATCTGCCACGTTTTAAAGCAACGATCCAATATCCGCCATCTGTCTTCATTAAAACGCTCTTTAAGCTGACACCAGAACGGCAGTCAAACATTTGCATCCAGCAAAAGTTAGTTGCGACGCTCAAGTTACCGATGAGCTGCCGAGGCAGAACCAGTTTCTGCATTCTGCTCCCCCCCGAAACAATGCAAACAATAGCAGCCTCCCCGCGCAGCTGCTGCTGCTGCTTGGGATCACGCACAGCTTGTCTCACTCCACCCAGAAGCCGACCGGATCGCCTGGAGAAAAAGCTCAACCCCAAGTGCTTTGGTTGAGCTTTGCAAAGCTCTTGGAAAGGAAAAGAAAACCTTCAAAAACAGGCAAATTCTGTCACCCAGAAAACTGACAGGGAAAACAAACAAGCAAGCGGAAGGAAAGCATTTAAATCTTACCCTTGAAGGCTTAGAAAAGTCACAGCAACAAAGTTGCTGCCTTCCATAGCACTCTGGTACACTCCTCTCTTCTCATTTTTACACGCAGCTTTATCCCCTCCCTAGACCAGCAGCTTCATTCGTAGTCGCAGCGCCGGGACATTCACCTAAGGAAGCAAAGCTCCTTTGCGCTGCAGGAAAGGCATCCCGTACTTGTCTCTGAGCCTCTTAAAGATCCAGGGCTGACCCACTCTGCCATGCAATGTCCTGGTAACTAAACTTACTGCAACTTCCCCACTTCTTTAGTCACTGTGTGGCTCCTTGCCAAATTCTTCACTTTTTTTTTCCCCTCAGTTTAATTCTGTTTCCCGTAGATAGAGAGAGTGTAGAAGATCCCTTAAAAATGAAGTGTTTTCAGCCCAACAAGCTGTGACGGAGTGAAGCAGAAAAGCAGAGCACCTGGGCTCGGGGCACCCCAATTAATTCCAGAGGCAACTGCTGCTTGCCTTACCTACCTCCTGCCGATGCGGAAGCTTTCAAAAGGAAACCAAGCGAGTAAAAGACTCCAACATATCAAATTGCTTTAAAAAAGGATGAACTTGGTGAGGGATCCATTTCCCATGAGAAGCCCCTCTTTCTGTGTCTGTAATGCTGGAGCCAGTCAGGACTCCTTAAACCCAGAGACACTGTCCTAGGAGCTGATCCCAAGGCTCCACCTCACCCACTTTCCAATAGTTGAGAGTAGCAAAAACTCCGCAGAGAAAGAGCAGAATTGCATAACTCAACCACAGAGCTTCCTCCAGCCAACTGGAGGATTGCTTCGGAGCTGAAACGTCAGGGCTTGCTCATCCCTGACAGCGTGACCTCCCCTTGGCCTCAAGGACACACAGCTGGCCTCATGGATGTCAAGGGGACCCCATCTCACCAAAACCCCTCAGCACCCTCATGAGCATCCAAACCTTCCCACTCCTTGTCCCACCTTGAATGAACCAAACATTCATTTTGCTCCAAATAGTTGGACCCTTCAAAACACAGTGCCAGTACCCTGGCATTTTACCTACCTACCTACACTACAAGACTAACTGGGCTAACTACGAGCTTAATCCATCTGCTTCCCTATATGTGTGAACTGCAATTATTGTAAGATCAGCATATTCTTTCCTAAGTTATGTTGACAGTGATGCCTGCCAGAAACATGCCAATTTGTTGCAGGCAGAAAGAGAAATTTTAAGATAAAGGATTTCTATATGTATGTACAATTGGTTTTTTCCTTCATCTTCTATATTTCCCCACTGGTTTTATGTGCACTCGTAGAATTAATTTCAAACCTACCCACAAACCCTTGAATGCATTAATTAGCTGAGTAATTATAGTAGCACGAGAATCAAGGCTTTGCCAAAGAGTGTTTCCTAGAAGGTGGTATTTTCTGAAGTCCTGTCAAGAGAAAAGCTATGAAGGACGCTGCAATGGCAGTACTCCAGTTGTCACAAGGGTTGAAATGCAAAGTGGCAACGGGGAGGATACCATAGCACCACAAGCAATTTCTGAAGGAAGAACAAGAGCCGATGTCTCTTTGCTATGACTCTGGGGTTATTCTTCCAGGCTACACCTATTTGAGACAACATTCATTGAATTGACCTCCTAATTCCAACACATCCATACAACAGGCAACATGGGACAAAGCATGTAGGACTGATCTCCTCATGACCCAGGTCATTTTCAGAAAGTTTTGACCTGAAAATTCCTGATAAGGAATTTCCCCTGTGCTAGTAATTTCTCATGTTCTAACCACCAACACCTCATCTCAACAGCAACAGCCACAAATACCATGTTTTTTCTTGCAATCAAAAGTACAAGGGTTGGGATTAATTTGGGTCCTTCTACATATTTGGAGAACCTCTCATTCTTCCTTCATTCCGGAGTTTTCGCTGTTCTTAGAACTTTCCTCTGCCTTTCCCCCCCATTTCACTATATTAGTTGATGATTCATTCCTCAATACTCCCACTTTCTTTGCTGCTGTTTATGCTTGCTTGTTACCATTTGACCTTGGCGACAGTAATTTCCGCCTTCCTTGACTTAAGTTCATCTCCTTCCTTTTGACATGAGAGTGGACCCAACCATAAAATCATCTGGCCTTGGGGCTTGTCTGGACTTTAAAATAGTTAACAATTGGGTAGCCCATTTTGCTAATGATTTTTCTTGGCACTGAAATACACCTCACATACATTGGCAATTACTTTTCCCCTCAGCTATGCTTTCCCCATGGACTTCAGAGAGCCTGCTTATGCAGGGAAGCTCAGCACATGTGGGGGCACTCAGAAGAGCAGGAGTGACCCAGTGTTATGAACAGAGCCATGAGGTCTCTTGTCCTTGCCTTACACTTTGTTCCCTGGGTAGCATCTTCCTAAGAAGCACACCATTTGCATCCTCCTTTGCAAGTTTCTGAACACAGAATGTAATGTTGTCTAAATTTCCCTGCCTGCAGAAGAGGTGTACATGTATGCTGGGTATCCAAGCTCTCACTGCAGCCAGCATGATTTGGGAAGAGATTCAGCTGATCAGCTGCAGCAAGGCAGAAGTGAGTTTTCTGTGACCCACTGTTGTAGTTTGAACCCAGCCAGGCAGCACGTTCACCCACTCAACCCCTCCTTTGTGCCCCCCCCCCCTTCCTCCCCACTCCCAGAGGAGTGGGATGGAAGATGGGCCAAAGAACTCCCACTGGTCAGATAACAACAGTCCAGTAACCAAGGTACAACACAAATCACTATCGCTATCACCAACAATAATAACAATGACAAAGAAAACAAGGGAAGA
>NDXB01022367.1:0-21732 GCA_002631895.1 Agapornis roseicollis
GGAAGAAATTCTTTCCTGTTAGGGTGCTGAGGCGCTGGAATGGGTTGCCCAAGGAAGTTGTGAATGGTCCATCCCTGGCAGTGCTCAAGGCCAGTTTGGACAGAGCCTTGGGTGACATGGTTTAGTGTGAGGTGTCCCTGCTTATGGCAGGTGGGTTGGAACTTGATGATCTTAAGGTCCTTTCCAACCATAACTATTCTATGAATCTATTTACCATGTCGAGGAAAAGATATTCCTCTCAACTTACGTTTCAGACAGGACCTAGAGGGGTTTAAAATTGATTCTCACTGTAGAAAAGCTAACGTGAAGTAAATCTCTTATAGAACAATTAACTAGTTTTATCTCAAGAAGAAAATAATTAAGTTTATTTAAAAATATGTGACATGATATTGTTCGAAAATCGTTACTTCCTGTCAAATAGAACCTTGGGTAGAAATTACCTTTGACATACATGCTTAATGCTTTTTGAAAAGCCTAAGCTACAAAAGCTTTTATCATTCCTCCTGATACAAGACCTTCAAACTATTCTGTGGAAGTAGGGCTGCTTCCTGTGAAGCCATTCATAAAGGAGCTGGGTTTGCTTTGGTATTGTACTTTTTCATCTTTTTTTTCAGCTGTTTCTGCCTTATAAGAATCTGTGCACAACTCCGTGATTTTTTCAGCATTCTAAGGTCCAGAACATTTAAAAATTTAAAAATACAAGGATGATTGTGATCTATATGCATTGAAAATTGATGGTTTGTTATCAGCTGATAAAAATCTTGAGGCTTTCCACATTCACTCCCATTCGTGGTTTGCTGAAGTTCCCAAGCGTGCTCAATGCATTCCATTTCCAATCTGTTGAACATCCATCTGCTCATGAATTACCTAGTGTAGTAAAATGTGTAATGGAGCAGCTGTCAGTTTTTCTGGCTGAATTAAAGATGGAGCTTTTATGTGTTTAAAAATAAGATGTTAAATGTTTTGAAATGGTGTTACTTTTTCCAGGTATTTATTGAACCCTGTTCCCACGTCTCCTCCTGCCAGCAAGTTGAAGTGGAACCTCTCTCTGCAGATGATTGGGAAATTCTGGTAATAAAGCCCTGACCTTTGTTCATGTCCTTTTCTTACAGATGACAGATTCTGACAAAAGTAGGTGTTTAGTTTTTTGTTTTCTCCAGTGCCCCATTCTTTTCAGTCCCTAAGGAAATACGAAATGTGGTGGGGTTTAATTGCATTTTCTATTTCAAATGGTGTGTTAGAAAGAGATGTGGAGTTTTTATCTTCAAACAAATGTTTAAAATGTATGCAATATTTAATTTATAATGATATTGCACTTCTGCAGGAGCTGCACGCTTCCTCTCTTGAAAAGCATTTTCTTGACCAGATTCGAATAGTATTTCCAAAAGCAGTCTTTCCTGTATGGGTTGAACAGCACACTCACATTTACATTAAAATTGGTAAGCAGTAGTGAAGGCTCTTGTGGCCCCTTGAGTAAGCTGCTTTGCAAGAGTGGATGCTTTCATTGACCTGATTTGTTCATATTCAGGTACACTTACGCCAGCAGCCCCCTATGGGAGATTAGAACCATGTACAGAGCTTCTGGTCTGTCCCAAACCACATGAACCTGAGGAAAACGTCACCAGCACGCCTTCCAAGGAAAGTGACCGCTTGCTCAGGAGTTTTGTGGAAAATAACATGGAACAAGAAGAAGCACTAAAGGATCCTTTTGGCAAACAACCTTACTTAAAGCAAGGAGTCCTTGAACAGAGTGAAGCTGATGCAGACATGACAGTTGTCTCAAATGTTCTCCCAAATATATGGAATTTCCTAGGGAGCATTTTCTCTCATACATCTGAGCAGAAACAAAAGACTTTGTGTGATAAAGACGAAACACACACCTTCAAAGACAAGCTGCTGAACAAAATTCACATGGATTCCATTTTTAGAGTATGTCAGTCCCAGCCACCAAGTGTACAGAATGCATCTGCCACTTACCCATTTTTGAAATGCAGTGCTATTCATATTTTTCCATGGAATTTAGAATTTATTGATTTGGATCCAAATCCTGTAGTATCTTATGGGAAAATTAATGAGCTGCTTTCTCCAAGACAGCGTCATCAAGAAGCAAAGCAAAATCTGCCATTCGAAAAGCAAAAGCATTTGACTAGTACACAAGACAAAAGTCATTCTGATAGCAGTCAAGCATCCAGTGAGGGATCTGTTGTTCAAATCGTTTGGAATGGATTTGAAGACCTAAAGAGTGCCATAGAGTATGGCCACAGTGGGGAAGCCCTACATGTTGGAAGAGTTTGGGTCAGTTTGGCACACTATCTTTTGGGCTTTTTATTTGATATTTTCTATTGGATAATTTGTTGAGTATGGAATAATGTGGAACTGAGTAGTTAACAAGCAGTTCGGGGATATAGCCTTTGCATTAAGCTCTCAAGAAGATTATACTAGAATCATATAATATCTACTAGAGTTGCACCTTGCTAAGCTGTCTCATTCTGGACTACATCATGTACTGTCATCACAAGATGCACAGTGTACTTTGGTTTTCTGCACCATTAGCATTTTTTCACCAAATGGGGAAGATTCCTCATTGTTTCTGGAGGGAATGTATGCTTTCTTCAAAATCTGTTGGTAGCCATTGTATTCATGAAGATGTGAAAGTATCTACTTACATACCTTCAGTACTGCATAATGAGGTTCTTTTCATCAGTTAGCACTTTGTGGCTAAATGTGCTTTGGACTCTGGATGCCATCAAACTGTAATGGGATCGTGCATCCTGATGCTTGTGAGTCCATTTAGATACACTCTTCAAAATACGTCTTTAAAAACTAAATATATATTCTATGATTTAAATTACTTTAGGGTTTTTATAATACTTTGCAAGGTGGCACAAGTCCCAGTGTACAGACACTGCCATTTCAGCTTGTTCTGGTAGAGCTACAGTCTGCTTATGTTCTTCCCTTCCTGTAAACACATGTGGAATCAACAAAAATAGACAAAGTGCGATCTACATCACCGTATGACTGTTTTGATGTAATACACTTCTCACCTTTCACTTGCTTTTTTGTTGAGGATGACAGCAAAAGCCTGCAGTGGTCTTTACCACTAAATATTTTGAGGGGCGTAACAGTTTTCCAAATAATAGCAACCATGAAGTCTTCCAGAGTTAATAAACACTTGCAAGATGTTTTCAATTTGGTTATATGTTTAAAATATCATAGACTGTTTGAAAGGTCATTTCCTTTTTAAAAGGGCAGATTGAGTGCTACACTTCAGGGAGACTGGATTTTTTCTCACTAGGCTGCAGATATGCTTAATTCTGATCTATATAATGTCCTATTTATATTTACCTGCCCATGTAAATTTAATTTTAATCACAGATTAGTTAGGGTTGGAAGGGACCATAAAGATCAGCAAAAGAAAGGAGAGATGTTTTTTCTTCTATACTAAAAGCATTCTTGCAGCATTCTAGGAATGCTTGCTAATTCTTTTTCAACCTGTTGGATTTTATTTAAAGAAGTTAGTAGGTGGTCAACTGTAATGAGCACTTTTACAAATAAGATAAAAAGCAATTAGAAGCGTGCATGAGAGGACAAGATTTGGACTCCAACTATCCATTCTGGGGTTTCCTTCTTAATTCTTTTGCAGATTACAGACAGTAAACAGATCAGTGACCAAATGTAACGGTTCTGTTAGTGATAAAGAAATTGATGTTGTGTTATATATGCAACTGTTTTCTAATATTTGCTTTTTTCTTTGCTTTTATTTTAAATATTTCAGATTCCAGATGGTCTGAGAAAAAAGCTACATATTGAAATACATTCAACAGTCCGAATTAAGTCAATTGAATCTATTCCTAAAATCCCTGTATCTCTTACACTGCAACCTAAAGCGAATTTGGTGAGTTGGTAGGGAAAAAATGCATTTTGTGTTTAACTAGATCTTAATCATAAACAATTGCTGTCAAACCAGCAGCAGTAATCAATAATTTTGCATCAGACCTTCATCTACAGTACATGAATACTGGTTCTAACCTAGAAAATTTTATACATTTAAGCCTATAAAAATAAATACAAAAAAGAAAAAGAAGTGGAGTTAAAGAAGAAATATCCAGTTTAGTATCTCATTACTGTCTGGGAGAAAACATGCTTTTACTCTTCAGACATTACAGTGCCCAGTGTATTTCCTCAGAAACACACTTGCAGTGGAGTAATAAATTTTATGTGCTGTTTGGGTTTTTACTTCTTTTTAGTGCTTCCTTTTAAAATTTTCTTCTCCTATGCTAAATATTTAGTTTTCTCAAGTTATATTGTTGAATCCCTCTGTAAATGAGACTTATCCTTTCTTCTGAGCAAGCATTTGCTACAGTAAGAACGTACTCAGTACTAGTTCTCCCAGTCTCAGATGTAGCTCTGGAATGACCTATTTCTTCATAATATACCTTATGCTTCTTTCTGTGACACTGGCCTGATTTAGCTAAGCTGGCATGTTAGCTGCACCTCAAAACTTTTAAATACAGCACATCCATTATAGCAAAGCTTTTGCAGGTTTGTTCTTTATCCCCAGTATCCTAATTTGGTTTCTTACCTACAGAGGAATGGTAAAACTGCCCTTTTTTTTTGAGTTAAAAGAATTATTCTGTCAGTAATATGCTAAAATTGTGAAACATAGTTATGTGTGCTTTTGTATGCTTTAAATACAGATTTCTCCCTTTCTAATTCAGGCAAAGTTCTTTTATTTCTTAGAAAAAAATCAAGACAGATGCAGGCAGAAGATGACAGTCATTTCCATTTTCCTTTCTGAACACTGCTTCTATGGTCTTGGTTGATTCCCCTTTTTTAGACAGGAATTATGCTTCTCTGATTAGGATCTCAGACAAGAGAGATACAACTTAGACTTGATTTCTTTTCCTGTTCCATATAGCTAGTCAATCTGGGGTAAGTTGTTTGGTCTCTTTGCCTGTCTGTTGAAGTTTTTGGTGGTGCCCCTGCCCTGGGTGAGCCCAGGGTTCTTTATATAGGAAGCAGTTTATACAGGGAAGAGAAAGGGTGTAGTGATAATCTAAAAGAAGTCATGAGTCAATATTGATATATACCTTGGGTGCTTTTTGAAACCCAGATTTTGAGTAGTGCTCTTGGATCTGACAATACAGGTAAGTAAAACAAGAATAAAAGCTTTTGCTTGCCTTCACAGTAGTGTTCCAAAGATAAAACCGTTAGTAGTGGTGGAAGGTTCAACTGTTGCTGTAGCAAGGGCTAGACAGGTGCTTTCCATAAAGCAGTTGATGGAAATGGTGTTTGTTGGCAAAATGCTGTTTTCTAAATAAATAACATTCTTGTATCTTCTTCCATCTCTCTGTTCCATAAGAGAAACAAATGCCTCATGCATATGAAGCAGTTTTACTTACAAACACCTTGTTTGTTTTATTTCCCTTTTTTTTTTCTCCTGTTTAGCATACAGATATACATGAAGATGATATTAAATCTGCTTTCAGTTCTTGGCTGCAGGATTCCACTACTGATGATCACCCATGGATAATGACAAGTACAGACTCTATACATCTGCCTGTTAAAGAAGGTAAGGATAATACTGTCCTGTGCTGTAGCTGTCGTAACTGTCCAGTATAGAATTTACTTAGGAAATATGCCATTTAATCTCTGTTTAACGTAAACATATCTCTTCACGCTGAAACTGTGAAGCTGTAAGCATGAATTATGCTTTAATAATTATTAACCTTTGTATACTTTTATTTTGTATTATGTCAAAATGCACTAATCTGTTTAATCTTGTGATGAATTTGTTTGGAATTTTAATAGTTGTGCCTTGGGTTTTTACAGGAATGGAAGAGTTTGTGCTTAGTGTAGTGCATCCTGTGCACATGGAAGAAAATAAATCTGAGAATATCTTTATACTGAGTCCCAGTTTGCTGCAAAAGACTAATATACAAGTAAATATCACATAGTATCAGGTATCAAGTAATTTAAATTGTTATATTTGGTTAAAAATATATTACATTATATATATAATGTATTTGGGTTTCCCTTTTTAAATTAATAATGTCAGTCTGTTCATTAAATGGTATCTTCATTCTTTATCTTGTTTTATAGCCTGAGGCATTGCTGAGATTCCAGATATGCCACACTCAGCACTGAATTTTCATAGTGTACATCAAACTCAGAAACTCAATCAGAGCAGAGGAAAGTTAGTACTGTCCAAGTTCGCACATACTATCCTTATAATTGATTGTTCTTTTCCTTAATACCTAAACCACTGTAAATCACTTCACAGTGTATCTGGCAGGAGCAGTAGCTTGTTCTGACAAAGATGAGACATGTTCCCCATTCCAACCTACTAGGCTCAGACTACCTTCTCTTTTATATACTTTCTGTGCCTTTTGTTTCTTTAGTCTTTACTTTTTCAGGATAATAGATATTTGTATTCAATAGTAAGATTACTGCTTCCATTAATAATTCTGGTTGAACCAGTGCCCATGAGTGACTCCAGGGTTATGGTTCTAGGAGTGGGATAACAGTTCTTCATTTTTAAACTGACACAGTTAATTTTCTACTGTGTTCTCTTTTGGCTGTTTAGAATGAAATTTTTCTCCAAAATTTGGATTTCCTGTTAAGAAAAAAACCAACCAAACAAACAAACATATAAAAAACCCCACAAAAAACCCCAAACAAACAACAAACAAAAACCCAACACTAAACCTAGAGCTTTATTTCTATTGATATTAGATAGGTACAAGAAGAAAAGGGCAAAATGCATTTTTTACTAGCCATGTGAGAACCTACCAGCCAATTCTTATCTGTGGACCTCTCTGCTGACCCAGTTTGCCTGCCTGGCTNCCAACCAAACATATAAAGAACCCCAAACAAACAACAAACAAAAACCCAACACTAAACCTAGAGCTTTATTTCTACTGATATTAGATAGGTACAAGAAGAAAAGGGCAAAATGCATTTTTTACTAGCCATGTGAGAACCTACCAGCCAATTCTTATCTGTGGACCTCTCTGCTGACCCAGTTTGCCTGCCTGGCTTTCCATACCAGCTCCCTGGTGAACTAGACTGAAAAATTCGTGCAAGTGAAAAAAGCCAGGTGTTTTGTCAGGTCAGACTCCTGATCTGATTCACTATCCTGGCTCACAAGCGCTCATGACAGCACAACAGGAGGGGAAGGGCACAGGAGAAGGAACAAGCAGCTACAGTAGGGAAAGTGATGGGGGGCTGCATAGTCTGGTATTGGCCTAACATCTAATCAGGGGTTGTAACACCACTGTAAACAATGGATTGTATTTTGGGAATAGTTGCATCTCTGCCATTTTACCAATGCATCTTTCTTTCAAGGACAATAAGCTTCAGCAAAGCATACATGAGGCGTTTGCCTTACACAGTTCCAAAAACGGCTAATTCTGTATGCTTCTTCAGTTACATTTAACATTAAGTACTAACATTTTCCTTTGTTGCAGGTTCTTTTACATCCTGTGACAAGAAAAGATGATGGTGATAGCCAGCCACCTCTATGTGATACAGACAAGAACCTTCCCTACCACAAACTAAATGATTTAGGGTGAGACATTTTTGTAGTAGAAAACGTGGGAGAGAATGGGAATAAGAATGCCCATGGCAGGGAGCTTGGAACTAGATGATCTTAAGGCCCTTTCCAACCCTAACTATTCTATGATTCTATGAGAAAAGGTGCTGTCTCTTCAGATTGAATCATCTTTAGCTTTTTCTTGAAAACGTGAAGTGTGCCAGATCATGTCAGTGCTTAAACCTCACCATACAGCAGGCTGTTACTTATTTACATCATGTGTACTGATGCTGCTCTAAGCCATTTAATGTCTTATTTGCTCTGCAGAGGAGTAGACAAATTAGGGGCATCTTCATTTGAACACATAAGCCACAGTCTTCTGGGGCGTCCTTTATCTCAAAAGTTGGCTGCTATTGCTGTGGGACTGCGAAGTGGAGGGGTGCTTCTCACAGGAGGAAAGGTACATCCTTCACTACTCTCTACTTGCAAACCCTCCCATGTTGTTTTCCATAGTTACAAAATTGGTTTCTTTAGTTTGCTTTGCTACCATGAGAATTCCAAAGAATTAAAGAGCAAGCTGAAAAAGCAGTTAACGAGTTAAATCAGTCAAATATTATGTATGGGTGCATACATTGTATGCACACTTCATCAGTATATATTCATATTTCATGTTTCTGTGTCTGTGTGTATATTACATATATGTAATGTAAATTTTAAAAATTGCTGCCAATGCAGTGTCCATTTGTACCCTTAGGGGATTAATCTGTTTTGGTTTATAGTATAATTAACACTTCATGTCTCTGAAATATTAGAATGAAAATAAGAATACAGTATTTTCTCCTGTGTTCTAACATAAAATGACAGTGGAGGTGATACTCTTATTTTGCTGTTGCCTCTTACAGTGATCTATATAATGCCATATTCCACTGAAACTAACAGATGTCTTAACACTGAACTCAGTGGAATCAGAACACTATCTGTAGTGAATGTATCCACTCTGAATTTGTTTATACTTTTTTCACTCTAGGGCTTTGGTCTCTGCCAAGTGATAAAAAGGCAGAATATGTATGTACTTTTGGTGAAGAATAAATCAGTGTGTGTACAGCATTTCCAGGTTGTTCACTGGTGTGCACTGTGTCAAAAACTCCACAGAAACAGAAGAAGTTAGTTCTGTCAGTTTAAATTAGCTCACTTTGATATTTTTTGTAGGGAAGTGGAAAGTCAACATTAGCAAAGGCCATCTGCAAAGAGGCGTTCGATAGACTGGATGCTCATGTAGAAGTAATTGATTGTAAAGCTTTAAGAGGTATGATTTTTTTTAATCTCAAGTGTTTGATGTATGATGAAGCACATTTGAGTAGTTATTTTAGTGTTATTACTGCTTTTGCAAGGATATATGATGCTCTACAGTGAGCATCTTTAACAGTCTGAAAATACAACTGCTGTAAGCACACTTCTGTCAATTTCTGCCCCATATAGCACCACCAATTTAGAGTGCTGCTAAAGTACTACTCAATTTTTAACTGTCTGGAAATCAGACGTATAGGCTTGTAGAGTGGTTACTGAACGATGATTAACCTCATCTTCAGACAGGCAGATCCTCCTAGTATTTTTTTGAGAGAAGATGTGGGCTCTTTATTGACTGATGACTCTAGTTTAAGCTTGCTACTTGGATTTATAGAAGTAAAATTAAGCTACATGATTCAGAGCATTGTAGTATCATGTAAGCAATATGCAGTCAGTCTGTTTTTTTTTTTTTTCTGACATGTTTTTTACATAAAAATTGTCTTTTCTGTTTTAGGAAAAAGATTAGCAAACATAAGGAAAAATGTGGAAGAAGCTTTTTTAGAGGCAGCATGGAGACAGCCGTCCATTCTTTTGATGGATGATCTTGACCACATTGTTGGAGTATCTTCTACACCAGAGCATGAGAACAGCCCTGAAACTATTCAAAGCAACAGACTTGCTTATGGTAATACTGTGCTACCAGTGTCTGGATAAAAATATAATGCAACTTAGAATTTCTTGCCCCTCAATTGTACTGTATCAGCTGGACAAGTCTGTCTTGTATCATTACTGCCTCTGGACCGTGTGGTATTTTGTGGCAGGGATTCACAAATTATGGTATATAGACCATTTGTGGACCACCAGGTGAACCAAAATAATCTGCTCTGGAGCTTGGAGTAGTTACTTGCAATGGAAATCTTCAATTTCTTAGCTCAGTTTGAAGGAGTTAGCATAGTTTTTTATTAAATTACTTTTGAAGTTTAGAAAATCTGAATATAAATTCTTTGTTAAAAACGTGCACTTAAATTAGTTGCAGAATTGTTTGTGTTTCTTAATTGCAGGTACAATGCATACAACAGAGGTTTAGAGTTTTAATTATTATTCCTTGAAGATCTACCTTGCATCCATAATTTCTTCAACTTCATTGTATTACTTTTTTCTTAGATTGCTTATTTTCTAGGCTTAACATCTATTTTTAGTCTTATAAATAACACTTCCTCTTTTATTTGTGAATAATACTTCGAGAACAGTGATCGTAGCGCATAAAATTCCACATTTAATATCCTGTGGTAGACATGATCAGTGATACTACGAATTTAGCTTTAAAGAACATGCCTGATGTCATTTTATTAATGGAATGTACTGTCCTAGAGAAATAACAATACATCTCTTTTATTGTTTATTTTCTCGAAATCTTGTAAACATGGAAATGCAACATCTTGTTATATATTTGTTTTATTTTGTTTGCCCTGATGCTGCCTTCCAGTACATTAGAAACATCTGTTATGAAATGCAGAATCTTGTGTTATTTTGAAGTTAATGGAACAATCTCTTCTGTGTTTAGTTTTGAAAGATCTGGTAAAGGAAGTTATTTCCATGGGGAGCTTGGTTGCATTAATTGCCACAAGTCAGTCTGAACATTCCCTACATCCTTCCCTGGTTTCAGCTCAAGGAACTCATATATTTCAGTGCTTCAGATGTATCCAATCTCCAGATCAGGTAAGTTCAGGTAAAATTGTTAAGATGTTGTTTGCCTTCCGTGCAGCCCCAAATACATTACTGGAAGAGCTGCAGAAATACTAGGTTACACATGACTATGAAAAAAAACCGAAATTGAAATCTTACAAATTCTCTCGTGATGCTGCAATACCTCAGAATTTACATCTGTCAGTATGCAGTTTAAAAAAATAAAAGAAATCCAGTGAAAACCCCCAGTTGGCCCCACTGTCCTTACCTTCTATGGCAAGAGAAGAGCATACTCAGAGGACATCTCTGTTCAGTGTAAAGCAAGTCGGACTGTGTAACATAGGTGAGATACGCATATCTCCTTGTTACCTGTAAGGGATCCTAGAGGAGCAGCTTTGAAAAAAAACATGTGTGTCACTACAGTTAGATATATGAAATTAAACTTAAGTTTTTTCACTACTGAGAGAAATAAGTATGTAGAATGTGTATTTTAAAGGTGTTATTAAAACTAAATGGTAATTTTATGGGAAGGTTTTGTGTCGGTTTTTTATATTACTTATAGCCCTCTACTTTTGAGTATAGTACATTTTGCAAAGTAAAAAGAGGGAAGAATAAACAGTACGGCTTCCTTGCAGAAGAAAGCAGACACTTTGTACCTGTGCATGCCTAATGACATGACACAGACATAGCAACTTATTTGTATTTAACAGGAGTTGTTTCTGCCTGTCATCTGTTACAGGCTATCAATTAAAAGCCACCGAGGGGGGGATTCTGCATTAGATACAGTGTAGTTTTCTGCTGCTTCCTGCAAATCTGTATTGCATGAATAAGGATGAGACATCACTGGAAAAAATCAGGATCTCAAAAGATACGAAATTATCAGACATATGTTTGTCTAATGCAGTATATTTCATCTCAAATATGTTCTGTTCATACTAGCAAAGAGAAAGATGTTCCTGTGAAATAGAAAAACTAGGTATAAACCAGTAGAATCTGGGTGATAGAGGTTTGTTTTATTACTGTTGGACTTCAGATAGCTGTGACAAGGTGAGCATTTAAAGTTAGAAAAGTAGTGAATTTATTGAAATTCAGCTGAAGAACTAACCTTTGTTTATATTCATGCTCAGATTGTTATATTTAAAGGTTTGATGGCATGTAAGCATTTGAGGAAATTTTAGTTGCTCTTTTGTATTTAGGTTTTAAATTTCTGAAATCCATATAAATAATAGCCTCAGTGTATATTTGCTGCACAATTCTGTTTTTCAGAAGCAAAGATGTGAAATGCTGTGTTCCATAATAAAAAGAAAACTGAATTATGATATAAGCAAGTTCTCTGATCTTGACCTCCAATGTATTGCAAAGGAAACGGAAGGGTTTGTTGCTAGAGATTTTATTATGCTGGTTGATCGTGCCATTCATGCCTGTGTTTCCAGCCAGAATGCATTTCAAAATGATGGTATGTTGACAACAAAATCTCTTATGTCATAGTCTTACCTCTAATATCCAGAACATGTAGAGTAATAGAGAAATAAAAAGCTAGGGTTTATGTTTAAAATGTATTTAATTGTTTCATATTGTGAGGAATTTGTTACTGGTGGCAGTGTGTGCTGTTCTTTCATTCAGGGTTTTTTTTTTCTCTTTTTAAGCAGAGCTGAATTTGTCAACTGTGGATTTCCAGAAAGCTCTAAAAGATTTTACTCCATTAGCTCTGAGAAATGTTAACCTTCAGAAACCTAAAGACATAGGATGGGAGAGAATTGGTGGCTTAAAAGATGTGAAACAAATACTCAAGGATACCATCATGTTACCTGCAAAGGTACCACATTCTTTTAAATTAGTTACTTGAATTTTGTATGTAATGCTAGTAGGGGAAGAATGAGTATTAAGGTGTGACACAGTAGCTGACAGAAAGATGACAGGTAGGATTTTAAGCTACTTTTTTAGCTTTTAGTTTAGAAAACTCTTTCCTCTTCCCTCTTCCAAATACAAAAGGCAATAACTTCTGCTTTTCTACAGATGATATGTTATAGAATATTGCAGTCTTGCTAACATAATCTTTGCTACACTCTCTGTTGTAGGGTTTGTGACTAGGCTCTGTAAAGATAGCATTTCCATCTGTCTTCTGCAGTGATTTTGCTAGAGGAGTATCCTCTTTTGGATGAATACTGGTCTATAAATTCCCCTTTATTTTACTTGTGCCTTTCTGCCTTAATTAAAACTTCTAGCATTGAGATGAGTCTTCAGAGAAATGACTGAACAGTGTATTTGATTGTATCAGTCAGTGATTAAAACAGGAGTTTAGAAGTACCAGTATGGACATAAAGCTTTAGTGCTTCCCTGTTCTGTCCTGTTTCCTCTTAGTAGAAAATTACATTTATTTGTATTTAAGTAGGTATGAAGCATAACTCATTTCAGCCTGAAGTAAGCTAACAACAGTCCAGATAAGCTTTTGTGATAATAACAGGGATAAAAGAAATCAGATACATTCTGTTAGACAGAAATCAGTGCAAGTCAAGTGCAGATGTTACATTACACTGCAGAATAATTACATATTAGAATATCTTATTATATCTCTTGTTATAGAATATGTCTTTTAATATCTCTTTTCCAGTATCCAGAATTATTTGCAAACTTGCCCATACGACAGAGGTCAGGAGTCTTGCTCTATGGAGCACCTGGAACAGGAAAAACACTGTTAGCAGGAGTAGTTGCTCGAGAGAGTGGCATGAATTTCATCAGCATCAAGGTAGCAATATTTTGAAGATTGATGCATTTTGTTAGCTGAATGAAATAGCTAAACATAATACTTGTGAGTATGTGCTTGTGAGGGCAAAATGCCAAAGAAAGAAACTCACATTAAAGATTTAGCATGTCTCTGGGTATCCCACCATCTGACTTCTGGAACTTCACAATTACATTACTGAGATTTGGTTTTGTGTAATTATTCATTATGCAGGATTATGAAATTTAATTAGATGCTCTTCCTTTCCTAAAAGATACGTGATTTTGGTTCCAGTGGGTAATGAAGTTGAGCAATGCAGTTTAAACATATTTCAAAATGTAGTGTAAGCTGTTCCCTTGTGATACTGTAACACGTGTTCTGTTATGGTAGAGAAATGGAAATTATTACATCGAAATAAGCTGGAGTGCTTGGAAGATTCTTTCAGTTGATCCAGACCCTTTGGCTCTTCTATTCAGAGATGGCATTCTTTTGGTTACAAGACTATTCACTCTGGTATATAAAAACTATGCTGATGCTGAATTACACATTAGACCTAAGAAGCATATAATAAATGTTCTTTTCTAATGGTTTTTTTTTTTCTTTAGGGACCAGAGCTGCTCAGCAAATACATTGGAGCAAGCGAGCAAGCAGTTCGAGATATCTTTGACAGGTTGGCTTGTAAAAATTTGTGATGTTATCAATGAATTTTATTGCTTGAAGCTCCAAGAAATAGTTTTGTTCTGTAGGAGAGGCATGGCATTAGATCACAAAAGCATCTGAAATAATGAGTTCTGCCACACCAGATGTTCAGATCTTGGCAAGTTCAACTTGACTATCATTTAAGAACTGAACATTTTGGCTCAGATGAGGAGCGTACTTCTGAAGCTGATCTCCCAGTTCTTTCCATTTACAGTGCATTGGTTCACATCACGAAACTCTCTTGAAAAACACATGATGAATTCCTTTCATATGATTCCAGGAGACAGTCAGGTATGCCCAACTAGCAATGAACACTCAGTACATAGGATCATATGAGGTCCTCAGTGCCAGTTGTTTTGCTTTTACAAATCTGCCTTTACTGTTCCTCAGTGCTCACTAATGTAAACAGCCTTTGCTTCTCATGTGATTTGCAGTGTGGGCAATCTTTGGGTTAGATACATACATAAGTGTCAAGACCTCACCTGCAGTGACTGGATTTTAGAGCTTTCATGTATACGAATGTGACAGTAGAGTAATACAGAAATTCTAAAGCAAGTGCAAGATATGACATAAAAGTGAGCAGTAGTTCCATTGTGGTCCAGTTCTTCAGAACTTCTTCATTTCTACAGAAAACAGATTTTTTATTCTTTCAATAAAGATAGCTGTTCTCTAAAGTAAAAAGCAATTACCTTTAATACTTCTAAGAAGTTTTATCTGTTACCCAAACTTAAACAGAATTTAACTATTCCCTTTTTTTTTTTTCACCTTTTAGAGCTCAGGCAGCTAAGCCTTGTATTGTTTTCTTCGATGAGTTTGATTCAATAGCTCCTCGCCGAGGTCATGACAACACAGGAGTCACTGACAGAGTGGTTAACCAACTGTTGACTCAGCTAGATGGTGTAGAAGGATTACAAGGTAATAATTCATCTGTGTGCTGTTTTTTATGCAAAAGTTTAGCAGATGCTAATGATATTTTTCTGTGCTTTCCTAAGGGGTTTATGTGCTAGCTGCTACTAGTCGCCCAGATTTGATTGACCCTGCTTTGTTAAGGCCAGGTCGACTGGATAAGTGCCTGTACTGTCCACCTCCTGATCAGGTGAGGAAACACAACACTTTACAGGGAGACAAGTTAAAACTAACAAACAAACACCCCTCCTCTCCCCCAAACTAATAGGCTTTATGCTCCTTTTGTTTCTTTAGTGTCATTTTAGACCTAGACAAAGTGGACTTG
Organism: Agapornis roseicollis; assembly: GCA_002631895.1. Classification (NCBI taxonomy): domain Eukaryota; kingdom Metazoa; phylum Chordata; class Aves; order Psittaciformes; family Psittacidae; genus Agapornis; species Agapornis roseicollis. The sequence continues at coordinate 15,160 of NDXB01022367.1, forward strand.
ATTTCCCAGTTATACAGCAGTAGAAATTCACTGATTTTAGTGTCAGAGTGTTCACATAAAATGGGCAAAACAAGGCTGTTTACTACAGTCCTCAGAAAATAACTGGATGAAGGGTAGAGTTTATTATGTTCTGTGTTCTCTGAATTATGAGTCTAGTGTATCTGCTGTTTGCTTGAAGTGATGAACCATAGTCATTCCTAACTCTTGAATTATCTGAAGTTTTCAGAGCAGTTTTATTTCAAATTCATTGGTTCCCACTCTTTACCCACATTTAGTTTGGAATATTGAAGCACTTTTGAAGTCAGATGCATCACTAGTTAGGAAACATGTCAAAATATATGCCTACATTTTAAAGAATGATTACTGTACCGTATATCCTATATGTTCTATTACTGGGGTAGTATCTTCTTTCAAAAAGACCCTTCTTCCCTCAGATGGGAGGTTGCTCATGACAGGGCCAAAGCACTATCTAGCACTATCAGGACAAGATAAATAACAGGTTGCTTTACTGATACATCTTTTTCGTCCCTTTTTTTACAGAATTCACGCTATGAAATCTTAAAAGCTCTCAGTCATTCGCTGTCCTTGGCAAATGATGTGGACTTTCAGGATTTGGCAGCAAAAACAGAACGGTTCACAGGGGCTGACCTAAAAGCTTTATTGTACAATGCCCAATTAGAGGCAATCCATACTAATTTAGGTTCAGGTTCGACACAGGTAAATAAAACTGATATAAAAGAAATCTCTCCTCTTCTTGTTTTGATGTTGATATGTTTGAAAGGGCTAATTTTATCCATGGGTTTTTTAACAAAATCATGTTTAGTAAGATTGCATTTTCCTGTGTTTGTATAAAGGGGATTAAAATATGAATATGTTTGCAGAAAAAATGCAAGAATGATGTAACAAATTAGTTTAAATACCTCTTAAACAGAAGTTGATTTTGTCTTTTTATGATAAATGTTTAATGTTGAATACATTTATGTTTATCATTGTTATGAGACATGACTGACAGATCAATAGGAGGGATACCACTCAGAGGCTCTTAGGAGTAGCTAGCAGATTCAGTTCTGAAGTGACATGTTTTGGAAGATGAAGGAACCAAGAAATCTGGGTTTGTGGAGCTGTTCCAACAGCCTGAGTTTGATAGGAGGTCAGGAGTTGTGAGAGGATGGTGATAACCTGAAGTGTCCTGCTCTGGATCATCTTCCAGGCACCAGCTATTACTTGCACTTCCAAGGTGCAGGATCCCACCCCTGGTTTATGCCCCTGATGTGATCTCTTTTAGCCTCTATTCAGCGATCTCTCTTCTGGTCCTCGCTGAAAGGGGGCAGGCATGGCTTCCACTACTTGGAGGTCAACGGGAAGGATTGGGTCAGGGGTGCAAAACCAATGAGACCACTTGGGTTCTTTTTGCCCCAGTTGTTACCAAGAATGAGACTCTGAGGATGCAATTCTTAGTATTGAAAGGAATTTCCAGCATATCTTTCTGAACAATCCCTTCATTTGTAGCATCAGTAAGTAAGTAGTTGTAAAGATACCTGATGATTATCCATTATTAGAGGATGTTGTTGTTTAAAGCAGTGGTCTTCAGAGTGGTGTGCACCAACCCCAGGGGATGCACAAGGCAATCCATTGAAGTGCAGCAACAAAATAATAGAACCTCAATAGTACATGTATATAAATTATGAATAAGTAAATTTGCATATATTTGGTGGAGTGTCCTCAGAATTTTTTTTACTGATAGGGGTGTACAATCAAAAGGTTTGCAGATGCCATTTTAAAGCAAGGACTGTGATTTTCACATCAGCACTTGGAATGTGTTAACAGTGACTGAAGATGAGTACAGCAGTCAGGCACAATAAATAGACTCACCACAATCTCCTAGAGCACTTTATACAAGATACTAAATAGCCTGGAAGAATGGTTGAGCCAGAAGTGATAGTTCTAACAATAGAAAATATGCATGAAGTTTCCCAATACTTGCTGTTACTGAGTGAGACAGTTCAAAGCAAACAAATAAAACCTTATCTCCTCAAACTATTTTTCTAGCACAAAGTTCTGCTTAAATGCATTGGATTTTCTTCGCAAAATACTTGGAAATACACTCCTAGAGGCAGACAGATTACTAGAATCTGATGTAAATCAACACTTTCATTTGCCCTGTATATGAGTATTTTTAATGTATTTGAGGTTGCAATTCATTATGAGTTAACGCTTCTAATATTCTGTTCTTTGTCACAGGATTTTGTTTCTAGTTCTGACAGTGACTTCAGTCTCTCTTCCATGGTTTTTCTAAACCACAGCAGTGGCTCAGATGATTCAGCAGTAGATGGAGAAGTAGGATTAGAGCATTCTCTTATTTCTTTAGACATGTCTGACTTGCTTCCTGAAGATCCAAGGTCCAACATGTATCGTCTTTATTTTGGAAGCTCTTATGAGTCAGAGATGGGAAATGGAACTCCTTCAGAACTGGTAAATTACTCACTTAGCATTTTGAATTTTCTAAATATTGTCAGTTCTGAAGCCGAAAAACTGCACTAGGAAAATGGTATGGGTTTATAAATACAGTTATGTCTGCTTTGTGCTTCCAACTGTCTTCAGCCCATTATGTTGTGGTCTGTCATGGGGAGGAAGATGGAAGGATGCTATCTGACAAAATACAATATGGACTTCCCTGCAACTTTGCAAGGCTTCAAAATCAAAAAACCAAAATACTGCTTAATATACTGCTGATAATCCAGCTGACTGCATTCATATGAGACCTTACTGTCTGGTCTAATGGCTTGTTGCCTCCCGAAGTTTAATACTAAAAGGTTTTGGTGGGTTTGTTTTGGGGTTTGTTTGTTAGTTTTGGGGGTTTTTTAACTTATTACTGAAGAATGACCATCCAGCTTTCAAGAATTAAGTCATATTATGGAGACTCAGCAAACATTTTTCAGTTTCCAGTAGAGTGTTCATTAATGGAATAACCTGATCGTGTGATTGTGTTAGCAACAGAAGTAAACCTTAGCTTCCATTGTTGCTCTTAAGAAGCAGAACTCCTGTTGTAGTATCACACTGCACAGAAAGCAGTATGTTCTGTGGCTAGCTTGCAGATAGAACGTGCTGGTTGGCTACCCAGCACCTGTGTGGTGATTGCCTGGCCAGCTTATCTCCCTTGACTGCCAGGTAAGCCAGGCAGAATATGCTGCCTCCAAGCTGCTTATGATGAACAGATGATTACAGAATTTGCGTGTGATCAATGTGGCGTTCATTGTCAAGATCTGTTGTGGAACTGTTATTGCAGGTAGTTATCAAAGTTGTTAGATTCCTGTTTTCAAAACCGCCTTACACTGATTCTTAAACCCCAAAATAACTTTGCTTGATATTGGAGAGCTAATTACTGACTGCTGGGGTGCTTTTGTATGTTTCATCTTGCATTATAGATGATAGTGTTCAATTAATGTGTCTTTAGAGACTTCAGTTTTCCTTTTAATTGTGAAAGTTCTTTAGCAAGGTGTCCTGGGTTCAGCTGTAGCAGTGATTTTTCTCCTTAGTAGCTGGTGCTTTGATCTCTTAAAGATATTTAACTTGAAAGTTGCATATTTTATCAAGCGCAAAGAGAATTAGGAGGTGATGAATATTCAAATTATGAGCCATTCCAAAGCTAACTGCATAAACTTGCCCAGATTTAAGAACCACCGATTTTCATATGTAAATAAAACAATGGACTTGATAGACTTTTTAGTCTATTGAAAAAATATTCAGTTTTTCCAGACATTAAATACTTCATTTTCAAATCTCTACTTTCCCCCAAACACCTTGGCAGATTAACCTAAATTGTTCTGTTAAATAAACTATGTGTGTGATAAATCTTTAAGAGGAAGCACTCTTTTGCCAGTGGAGGCAAGGTATAAGGAATCTAATTCTTAATGGAGGAGTTACTCTTTTGGATCCATCAAGTTAATATCTTTCTCCTTGTGGTAAATTTAGAGCTCTTTGTGTTTGTCTGGACCAAACTCCATAACTCATGATTTTGCCAGCGTGACTCATAGAGATGCAGCAACATCACAGCCCTCAATGCTTAGAACAGCTTCTCAAGAAGACTCCTTGGAACATAACCAGGAGCAGCAAATAGAGCACCTGCGGACAGAAATCAATGCTATCAAAGCCAACTACAGAAGCAAGAATGGAGTATGGCAGGTTTTTTCTGTTATTTAGTCTGAACACTTTTCTGTTGTTTGTCCACACTTCTTGGTATTTCAGTAATCTCTGCATTAGTAGTATGTAGTAGTAAATATTGGTAGTAAATAATTTAATGAGAATAGCAAAGAAAAATGATACCTAGTTTTGGAAAAATAAGCCAGATGTTAACATACATATCATTAAATAGTTATTTCTCTGTTATTAATACTGAGGGGGGATGGTTGTGGCTGTATTTCTAATGCATTTGTCTCTGTGTAAAATGAGGAGGCTTCAGAGTTACTGATATTCATAGCACTTGTTTCTGTGGTAATTTTTCATTGTGTGTTCATGGCTCTCTTTTCAAGGAGGACAGCACCCTGAATCAGTCAGTGCTGGCCAAGAACACTCTAATTATTACCCAGTCCCATCTGATGACTGCACTTGAGAGTATAAGACCATCCATCAGCCAAGATGACTGGAAGAACTTCACTGAATTGTGAGTCTTACATATTTTAGTAATTGTGAATCCAGTGGAGATTTGGTCTTTCACATTCCTTATTCATCAGAAACACAATAGTTATTTAATGTGGGGAATGGCAATTTATTTTCTTTTTTGAGAAATATTAAATTACAGACTGGGAAAAGGGAATTATTTTTACCAGTGCATTGCCTCTTATTGTTTTTGTTAATGTGAAACCTAGGATTTCTAATCACAGACCAGAATATTCTTGTATTATGTTGAGCTATACCTGTACAAAGGGGCACTGATTCTTGAAGAATTAGAGCTATGTCCTTCCTGCTCCCACTGAGTAGTAGCCCCTTGTATTTTCAGGTTGCTGGGTTTTGACTCTTTGTAGCTGTCTGGGGCAAAACCAATAATATGGAGAAGGATAAACATACTGAAAAGGAGAATGTGTCTCCTTAGACATGGAAATGAATGGAGTAAAAAAGCTGCAAACTGGCGTTGGGTTGTTCTGTGATCTCATCAACGAAGTCTTCTGACATGAAGATTAGATTATTAAGGAGTTGGTTTCCTCAGCTGATACATAGATAAGCACATCTTAAAGCAGAGGAAAGAGAAGGAAGGAACAGGAAAAGAAGAGAACGAGAGATGCTTCCCAGTAGTCTATACCACCCTGTCCACTTGTGTTCCTTGTCACACCTTCCTCGCCTTGTCCCCAAAATAAAGCTAAGTAATAAAATAGAAGGGAAGCAGGGCAGAGAGCCCTGTGAGTTAGGTTTGTGGGTGATAACTCCTCTGGGTCCCCAGCTCTGAGATGACGTACGCTTTTTCATTTCCACATATACATAAAAATATACTTAAACGTCTGTGGTTCTATGTTGCATTCACGTGCCTCTGAAGAGGCATCTGCAAAAGGCACTTCATGAGACTTTCTTAATACCTTTCTCTGTTTCCAGGTATGATAATTTTCAGAATCCTAAGAAGAGGAGAGGACAAGTTGGCTCAACTTTCAGACCAGGACAGAAGATGACTCTAGCATAGTAACTTGTATTTGCTGTAAATGCTAAAATGTAACTGGAAGAGACAAATGTTAATTAAATCAGATTGTTTATATTCATATGGATTTATTAATGCAGCACTTGAAGATAAGTTTCTTTTAAACTTACATGCTGTATAATTATGTCACATTTTATTTTGATTGTCTTCAGATTGATATTAAATTTTTGAGAGAACACTGATTACATTCTGACCATTTGTTTATCACATAAAACTTAAAATTTGGGTGTTTATCAATATGGTTGCCAAAACCTAACAGTAATTTCCTATCCTTGCTTATTTCTTCACAACAAATAGATTCAGTTCAAATAAACTGATAGGTAATGGCAGAAATGTGTTTTAAAACTTCTGTAAGGCCATTCTCTAATGGCCTTTGGAGGGCTTCTAGAAGGGTAGTACATCATATGTTGATTGGTAGGCAGCTAGATTAATACTTCCAGAATAAATATAGCCAAAAAAAACCCAGACAAAAGAAGGTGATTGTATCTGGTTTTCTGCCAGAGTTTTTTAATGAGAGCAGTATCAAGTTGCATTTCACAACTGTGTCTTCTTATCTCTATTTTTTCTTCTTGGAGACTGTTCAAAAACATCTCTGATGTTTAGAAGCTTTCTAATGTTACACCCTGAAAGTACTGCCTGCCTTACCTGATGATTGTTAAAAGTTGTCTTCCTCAGCTGAGGAGGTCTTGACAGAAGAGGAAAGAAGGAGCAGGCGGTAAAGGAAAATTAGAGATGCTTCCTGTGAGTCTGTAGCACCCTATCACAACATGTTGCCTACTGTGGGTTTTTTTGCTTAGTTGTTTATTCAGTAACCTTCCTTCCCTGCTAGTTAGCTCCTTGAGGTAATCAGAAAACATTGGGGTTGGGGGGGGGGGGGGGGGTTTGGTTGT
>NDXB01022388.1:0-22710 GCA_002631895.1 Agapornis roseicollis
TGCTTGTCAGCTTGAAAACTTTGTTGGCAAGTTTGTTCCTGGAGTTTTCTCCAAATCAGTAAGGATATCACTGTCATGTACATTGTTCTTGACATAGAGGGAACATATCCAAACTGATCCCTGATTCACGTGTGCCAAAAAAGCCTCTTGTCTGACAGGAGAGGTCAGGTAAAGGAGCCCAGCATGAAACAAGGCAGTGAAAGGGTGAGCAGTATCTAGCTTGTTCTTTACACACCTTGTGCCTGCAGAGTGTTAAGACAGAGGATATACAAAGGGCAGAACAGGTTAGCCTTTTTTAAGGGGTGTTGATGCAGTGGTCAGAAAATAGGAGCAGAAAAACACATCCTGATACACTATTTAGAACCAGTCCATTTCTTCTCTCTTATAGCAGAGACAAAGCTTGAAAAACCTGAGCAAGAATTATCAGGACAACCAGGATCTCCAAAGCAGCCTCTCCAGCCTCCGGTTCCTGCTCCACAGCAGGAGTGTCAGCCTCAGGAACAGGAGCCAAGGAAGAGAGATGAAGGGAGAGAGCAGCGGCCTTCACAGGAGAAGAGACGAGACATGGACTGGCACCAGGAGCTGCCTTCTCAGAGAGAAGCAGAGGAAACCACACCACAGGATGGTGGAGGAAGCAGAAGTGAGTGGCACAGGGCCCAGTTTTGGATTCCTCTTGCTTGCACTCCATGAGGCTGCAGAAAGGGCAGCATTTCAGTAAAATCTCTGGAGGAGGTTTCTATATTATATAGATGAAGTAATGATGGGCTATCCAGCCCCAATGGCCACAGCCCATTGCCTTTAAGAAAATTAAGCCAGGGCATGATGGATTCAGGATGGCACAGTTAACACAGCAGCAAAAGCCTCTCTGGCCAGAAGTTACTGTGGGCTGAGCTCTTCCGAGGAGGGGCCTGCTTTCTGCTGTGTTTTCTGGGAAGGAAAAGTTACCAATTGGAAGCAGTGCTCTGACCATCCTGCAAAGTGGAGAGAAAAACAGCGATGGTCTTCAGACTCAACTGCAAGAAGCCACACTGTTGCTTTGAGTGGGTTTAGTTTTACCTGTGCTGTTACAATAATCTTAGATCTGAATATCTTTTTCTACTTTTTCCTTCCTGGCCATGTCTTCTGTTGGCCTTCACAGCAATTATGCTGAAGCGTATTACTCGATTCACCCCACCAGAGGTGATTGTGGGGCTCCTGGCCCCATATGTGCGTCTCTCCACATCCAACGTGCGCATCATGAAAAACAAGGCTGGGCGGATGGGGCAAACATATGGCTTCATTGAACTGGAATCACATGCTGTAAGTGGTTTCCTGCTTTCACATGCTCCCTCTGTTGGTATCTATAGTCTGTAGGAGAGACGTTACTGCAAGAAACAGCTGTACTTGCAAGGCACCTGTCCTGGAGTGAGTCCTCTCTTCTGCTTGTCTGGCTTTAAGAGTGCAAAGATTGTCTTTGTTGTCAGAAGTCATGATACTTGGTGAATTTCTGGCATGAAGACCTTTCTTTGTAGGCCTTCCTAAACTTGAGCACCTCTTGCACAGATATTTTGTTTGCAGGGAACTTGAATTCAATGATTTCTGCCTGCAGAAGGCAAGAATCTTAATTAACAGACAGTCCCATGGTGGAGGATTCACATTTTCTGGTTCTGGGGTGACTCCCAGGCTCCATAGCTGTGCTCTCTGGCTTTGGTCCAGAAGGTGCAACAGCAACCACAGTGCTGCATCGTCCAGTAGCCCTAGGAGAATAGGCAGCCCTAGCTGGCTGCTGAAAACACTCATAGGACAAGCAGAGAACCTAACAATGAATTGATGATCCCTTTTGTCTCATCCTAAATACCTTTCATTAATATTTAGACAAAAGTGATGTGTTTCCTGTCCTAGTATGGTCGTCATGTAAGCACAAAGCCTTCCTTTCAGGCAGGCTGGATTTGAGAAACGAGCTTAATTTCCTTCTCATGGATGTGAAATTCTCCTTTCTTTTACAGGAGGCAATGAGGCTGCTAAAGATACTGCAGAATCTGGATCCCCCAATCTGCATTGATGGACGTACGGTGGAAGTGAATCTTGCCACAGGGAGGAGAAGGTATAGACAGATGAGGTGGTAGAGTTGTCCTTTGTGTGATGTGCTGCAAGCCTAGAGCTGTGTTGTCAGACCAAGTGCTTAAAGGTTGGCACATGAATTAGCACAGATGTTCCTACAATGTAAAAATGTGTTGGAGAGGTAAAAGCATTGGAGCTAGAAGAAGCTTGAGCAGTGTGGGATTTATAATCATGTTGCATGGCCTGTTGTTGTCCAGCCATCAAATCCCATTGTGAGGGAATTAATGGGTTCAGCTTTTTAAAAAGCAGTTGGAGAGAGTCATCTTTGCAGACACAGCGGAGTGTGGTCATAACTCTTGTGGAGACAGTGATGGATACAATCCAACATGTGGCCAGCAAAGATGGTCTTTCTGCCTTTTTTGGTCCAGCTGATCATTTTGAGTATACTGAGGCTAATGTGAAGCCAGATAAACATTAACCTATGACCTTTATCTCAACAGGAATGACTATGGGGAGCACGGTGACAATTCCTACTATGGTCCGGTAGGTCTGCATAGCTTCGCTGCATGTCGCTGAAAAGGGAGGGAGCACTGGGGATTATAGTCCTGACTTTGTTAGGCTTTTTCATTTTGGGCTGCTGAAAGTTTTAACATGTTTGAAGGTGGGATGATAATGCTCAAGTGTGCTTCTCGCTGCTACTCTGCCCATGACACTGTGTTTGTAATGTGCATAGATGTGCAAGTCAGACTGCAGGTGCTGCTGGAGGGAGTTCTGGGCTGGATTGCTCTGTATCATGCTTATGCAAAGTGATTTAATTGATGACTGATCTCAGTTCTTGGAGTGAATGTCTCTTCTTTAGTGCTTGTTACTAGACTACAGGGCTCTTCCCATACTGAAAGGACTGGAGGCTTCCAATTAGATTGCCAGGAACACCTAATTTAAAGGTTCATGGAAGCTACAGGGGTCTCCTGCTTTCCAACACTGTCCTTTCCTCTGTAGATGAAAAGCTGTGTCTGCTTGTACTCTATTTAGGGCGGGTAAATGAGCTGTTTTCCTGAGCTTTGGGCCTGTGAGAGGGAGGTAAAGCAATATGATGTTTGTCAAAGAGTCTCTGATCTGTTTGTGTTGTTTACTTCCTCCAGGGCAGAAGGGGCATGAGAGACAGGAGGGGTGGCGAATCACAGAGACGCACAAGAGCACAGTGTAAGTTAAGCTCTGCCTTACTCCTACTGTGGACCCTTTTCTTCCTTAAAAGGGCACTGACATGTAGAAATCAGCTCCACAATATTTTTTAAAGGCTAAGAGTAGGTTTGTTTGCTACACCCACTTCTGAGGTTTGTTGCCAACTTTGTTTAGTCACATTTTCCTATCTGATGATGTGTTTCTGTCTTTTACTGTGCAAAACTACATGCAGATAAAGAAAACTTGCTGCATGCTTTTCCTTGTGGTAAACTGATCGGATAAAATCAGCTTGGCAATTACTAGATGAGGCAGAAGAAAATGCATTTTATGTGGCAGTGCCAGTAGCTAGAACACTCCTGATTCTTTTATTAACTTGCTTGTAGCTGAACTCTGTCTAGTAACACTTTGGAAATGAGAAACAGTCCTCACATTATGGGCTTACCCTTAAGGCCATTGGCTTTTCATGTAGAAACAATTTGCTTCCCTTTCTTGTCCAGAGCTTTCATGCACCCATGGGGTGGAAGGGATATGGGGAGTGTCATCACTTAAACAGGAGTCTGTTTGAAAGAGCATAGAAATCTTCCTTGTTCACAAGGGTGGGTGGACACAGAGCCTGGGACTCATTACCCCATTCTTAGGGAAATTACTGGATTTCATGTCTTTGTCCAATCAAGTGTTGTGGTCTGATGATCTCAGCACAGTCCCTGTGAGTATGTTTTGATGTGGAAATTTTGCCAGAGTCCTAAACCAGAAGATTGTGAAAACCCGTTTCCCTTCTTACTCCTTAAAGAAAAGAGTATGTAGGTCAAGTGAGTGAGGCTACTCATACCTCTGTTGCCAGGAGAGAAAAATTCTTCTTTCCCACTCTTGATCCTTTCACTATTTGCTCATGCTTTTGTCTTTGTAAAATGCAAGTTCTGCCTGTGGAAGATTGTGGTGTTAACTCTTGTCTCTCTATTCAGCTCCATCAGATGTGTCCACATACATATATGATCCTGAAACTGGGAATTACTATGACCCTATAGCTGGGACATACTATGACCCCAGGACTCAGGTGAGTGTGTGGGAAGGAAACATTACATGCAGTGCATTCTTACAAATTGCTCTTCTCTGGAGAGATTTTGCGTCTAGATTCTGAAGACAGGTTGGCATGGGACAGCATAGACGCAGCTTCATTTCTCTCAGTCCTCTGACCTGTGTAAAAGGGATACATGTTTCAAAATACCAACTTAATGAGAGGCTAGGAACCCTTTAGCTGTGCTTTGAACCAGTTACCTTAGTTGCCTTTTTGGCCTCTGAAGCCTTGCCTTGGGGGGTTTTTGGTCTCTTCTTCACCGATTAGCCTTGCAGGCAGAGTATCCTTGTTAGATTTTTCTGAAGACCTGTGATATGTAGATCTCTATTCAAATACAGACAGCTGAGCTCTGTTTCATCTGTGGTTTATTTGCTCCCTGACCCCAGCCAGCAACTGTTACAAGGATGTCAATAAAGAGCCTTCAGCAGAGGTTCTTTGGGACTGTGATCTTGGTTTTGTGATTCTGGAGTTACCCATACTCTGGGTGAGCAGAGTAGTCCCTGTGGTGACCTGACTGTGGTAGACCGTCTCCTCCCCTAGCAAAGTTCTGAAGCCTTTGCCCTCAGTTGTCTGGGGCTCTGTATTTTCTTCTGTGCTGGTCTCCCAGTCCAATAAGCCCAATAAAGAAGATTGCAGGATAAGTCTTTTCCAAATGCATATTTCAGAGAGAAGTCACAATAGACCGAGAAGCTTGTTCATTACCTCCAGAGAGCAGGAGGCGGCGGCATGGGAGCCAAGAGCGGCATGGGAGCCAAGAGCGGCATGGGAGCCAAGAGCGGCATGGGAGCCAAGAACGCCAAGAACGGACAAATGAAAGGATGGAGCCACACAGCAGGGACAACAGGGACAAAAGGGAGAGAGGGAAAAGTACTTCTGCTAAGGTAAATCCCTACAAGCATCAGAATGATCAGAGGTCTGAGGTCAGGAGGCTGAGGTAAGAGAGGTTAGAAAATAGAGAGTAATTTATAGAGCATTCAAAAAAAGGAAGGACAGTGAGAAAAAGTGATGAAATACATGGAGTCTGCAGCAGGCCAGGAACATGATTGTTGTCAGGCTAAGTGGGAGTAAGTTCCTGAAATTTTTCTCTTGTGACATTAAGTGAGGGCTTCTCATTCCTTCCTTATGGTAAAGGATTCAGAAACATTTAGGTAACTGAGACACGCGTTTTACGTGTGCTGCTGGAAGCACCCAGCTGTTGTAACAGGGCCATCAAAAAATAACAGAGATATTTCAACATACCAAGTCAGATAATAACAGAGACTCAGCTCTCCCCTCACTGTCCCCGCCAAACATCATGGACAGGCAAGAAGATGAGCCAGGCAGTGCATTGCTGAAGTGCAATGCAGATGTATCCTGTACAGTCCCTCCCAGAGGCCCAGTTCTGGGTCAGTGCCCTTCAGTGCTGCTTCCAGTGAGCAAATGCTGTTTCCCCAGCATGGGGAATTGCTGTCTAGGAGTAGCTGCTCAAAGTGATGTTTGAGAATGGGTGTTGGACCATAGCCCATTGCTGTGGTACTGAATGGGCCAGAGATTCACTAGAAGAGTTTGTAGAAGTGGTTTAGCCACGTATGCACAAACTTTGTTTTTCTCCTTGCTTGTTGGTTTGTATATATTCTGTTGCATGATCAGTCCTGGGCAGTTGGGACCCAAGGTTGTCCCTGAGACTGGTACCAAGCCAGCCAAGAAGTCTCATCTGGTATGGAGGATGCCTGCTTTCAAGGGTACCAACATAGGACAAACATGGTGTTTTATGACTGGAGAGTGAAAGCATCTCCAGTAGAAATCCTTTCATCATTTTTCATGGCTGCCTGTTTTCTGTGGATGCTCAGAAGTGGCTTCCTGGCTGGTCTGTGCATTCTTTGACCCCTGTGCTGCTGCTGGCGTAATATCCAATCTTGGGTTTTTCAGACTGAGCCTGGAGAAGACAGGTTCTTTGCAGAAGATGTCTTCAAAAAGCCATTGCCTCCCTCTGTGAAAAAGGATGAGAGTACAGGCCTGGTAAGATGTTGCATAGAATTAATCAAGTATGCATAGTCCCTAGTCAAGTATGAGTAGCTAATGAACTGCTAAACCAGAGCATGGCCAGGGATCCAGACCAGTTCTCTGGAAAGCAAATGTAAATGTGAAGCTTCACTCCAGGCTACTCTTTGAGCTGCTTGAGCATATAAATCAGCATCACAGGCTCCTCCTGTTGCATTGCTGTGTGACTGCAGTCTCTGGTCTTCTTTGACCAGTATAAAGGGTGTTCTTTGACTGATACAAAGAAGATCCCGGAAACACCACCACCCTGATTGAGCCTGGACATATGCTGCGCCACAAACACAGCAGAAAAAACTGGTGTTGTCATCCTTTTCCCTTTCCACCTGTAGTACTTGTGCTTTGTCTTGCCTTTCACAGGCAAGCAAAACTGAAGCTCTTCCTGGGGTGGTGGGTTTCTCCTGCTCCTGGTCTCCCATGTCCTGTGTGCACACACAGAGGTGTACAAGTGTGACCTGGCCATGACCAGCATCCTCACTGGTCTGAGGCATGGCTGGCACTGCTGTCAGCATCACAGTCCAGCAGAGAGTGAGAGTGGAGCAGACTAGGATGGCATGGTGAGCTGCTGCAGCTGTCCCTGAAACCAAAGGGAGAACTGTGGATTCCCCAGAATGAGAATGTCTCCCACAGAAACCACCACCTCATTTCTGGCAACTGCCTGGTTTCCTTGGAGGCCTGTTTAAGTGGGTGCCTAGCTGTTGTTGCACTGAATCCATGCTATGGTGGTCTTAACACCTGATCTTGATTGTTTCAGAATGAGGCTGGAGAGGAGAAGTTCTCTGCAGAAGATGTCTTTAAAAAACCATTACCTCCTTCTGTGAAAAAGGATGAGAGTGCAGCCCCGGTAAGTGTCTCCATAAGATTGGGCTTTGCCTTGTTTGGACCTGGGTGCAGGACTAGAGAGGCTCACCAAAGCCTGGCTGTGACCTTGAGTGACAGAGGTGCCGGCTGCTCATGACAAAGGTAGTAGCATTGGAGATGGAATGGTGAAGGTGGTTTGGTTTATAACGCTGAGTTTGTGGACTTCTACCATAGGGAAATTTAATAGCTGCATTTAAGCAGGGTCGTCTTGCTCAAGCAGTCCTCAGGCAGAAAATTTCCAGCTGCCTCCTCACTGCTTTCCATTGCTAGAGGAAGTGACTGACAGCAACTCTTTGCCAAATAGCTGCAGCTTTGGTCAGTTTCTTGTGCTTAGGTGTGTGGCGGACTGGGAAAGCCTGGCACCAAAGCACAGCCTGTCTAGAGAGCAGAAGCGCTTCTACCCTGTGGTGTTTAAATGCTGTCCAGTAAGCTTCTTTCCAGTCTCTACCTGTGTTTCTGGGATTCTGCTCTCTAGCTCCTGGGCTAGAGCAAAGACAGAAGTCATGGGGAGATTGGTTGGGGAAGCAGAGCCCCACATGGCAGGGCAGACATGATGCTAAAAATCGCTAATGCTAAAAATGCTTTTCTGCCACTTCCCTCAGCCCAAGGTGGTGAACCCTCTGATAGGACTTCTGGGAGAGTATGGAGGAGACAGCGACAATGAAGAGGAGGAGGAAGAGGAGGACCAGTCACAGGCTCAGTGGCTGCCACCTCCCCACCCACCAGCACAACGTGAGGAGCAGCTGAGGAAGACCAAGGCCAGCGATGACAAGCTGACCGACTGGAACAAGCTGGCCTGCTTGCTCTGCAGGAGGCAGTTTCCCAACAAGGAAGTGCTCATCAAGCACCAGCAGCTTTCCAACCTGCACAAGGTATGGGGGAGCTGGTGGCTGTGTGTGTGCTGGAAGCTGCCTTTGGCTCAGCAGCGTTGTGATTTGCAGAGAAAAATGCAACGGTTGGGTGGGAAGAGCTGTGCTGAATTTGACACAGTAGCAGGCAAAGTTCCCATCAAAGCTCTGTTCAAAGCATTGTGTGAGCTGCTTGTTCCTGCCATGGGAGCGCTGTAATGTCAAGGTGTGACTTTCTAAGCTGTAGCGAGATAGCTGAGCCTTAGAGAGAGTGCGTGCTGGCACACATGAGTGTGATGGCAGTAAGAACTTAGCACATGCCTCCCCATATTCTGTGCTGCCTTTGAGCTCTTGCTTCTAGGAGGGTCAAACTACATGCAGGTTAAAATAGAACTTCCTTACTGTGGAGAGGAAGGGCTCGTGGTCTCTGGGGGAGAACAGGTGGTCTGGGCTGCAGGAGATGCTGCTGTGCCTGGTGTAGTGCAGGTACAAGAGCATGCTGCCCTACCTGTACTCTGTATGGGTGTAGCAGTTGACCCTGACAGCTTGTATCCTCTGCTGACACTGGCTTCTGTTTTCCTCCTTTCAGCAAAACCTGGAGATACATATGAAGATCAAGCAATCTGAGCAGGAACTGGCATATTTGGAGAAGAGAGAGCGTGAGGTGGGTCTGCGGTGGTGGACAGACTTGTGTTTGTGGCTCTTCACGAGAGGCATATTGGACCCTCCACTTGTGCATCTGTATCTGCAGCTTGGGCATCAAATGCCTCCCAAAGAGTCTTAGACTGAACTATGGGCATACTCTGCAGCTGGACCTGTAGGCAGTGCTCTGATTTCTCAGAGCAGGTCTTCTTCCTCCCAGAAGGTTCTGAGTGTGGTTCTTTTGTCCTGCAAGCCGGTGTTGGGCTCTGAGCTAAGAGGGACTCAAATTTCCATCTAAAATCAATGTGGTATGTGGGCTGCTGCTGCCTGGGCAGGAATGGGAGAGCTGTAACTGTCTGTTGTTTGGAGAGTAGCAGTGCTGCTCCCAGTGCCATAACTGGAAGGCTATAACCACAGGTCTTGGTTAGCCCAACAGATTCCATCAGGATAGAATAAGTGGACTGTGGATCCCAGAAACATTCAGTAAGTCTCCAGGACAGATTTCCAGCCAGCTAAGGATGAGATGAATAGAGACCTGGCTGCAAAGAGGTCTCCTGTGGAGTATTGAATCCTTTGTAGCTCCTGGGCTTACTTTGTTCTTTCTGTTATGAAGGGGAGACATAAAGACAAAGGAAATGACCGGAGAGAAAAATTCCAGCAGATGGATTCACCAGAGAGGAAACGACTCAGATACGACCGGGACTCGGAGAGGTAATGCCTGCTCTTTGTTAGATCTGTCTGGGGCCGCTGATGCCAGGATGGCATGTGTGCTGCTGGTGTGCCAAGGCCGGGAATCAGTCAGTGGGGTAGATCTGCCCGAGTCACAGCTAGGCAGGCTGTGATTCTCATGGGTAGAGTTCCCCAAAGGGGAGCCTGTTGTTGCTGCAGGACATCTTGGAGAAGGCCAGGGGTGCAGAAGTGAAAAGGGTTTAGGGGAAAGCAGAGACAAGCTGCCTGGTGCTTGAGGAGTGACACTGGGGGGATTTGAGTGTGCCTGTCCAGGCGCAGGAAGCAGAATGCAACCTGTTTCCATCCACCTTGTCCTTAAGGCACTTGCTGTCCTCCTGTCCTGGCATCTAGCCATTGAAAGAAAGAGCAAAGCTGTGTTTCATCTGTTCCACTGACTCAGAGGAACACTGGGAGCTGTTTCCATCTCATGCAGAGTAGGTGGAGGAAGAAAGTGCGTGCTGTGTGGAGCTCTCAAAAGACCTGCCTGCTGCAAGCTCGCATGTTCCAGTGGGTTGAGGAACTGCTAGGCATGTGGTGAAGACAAAACTGGTTGTGTGCTTGTCCTCTTCTGATACAGCACCTCAGAAGCAGACCTTTCCTCCATGTCTTGCAGTTTAAAAATCCACATCTTCTCTTCCCTGTTTCCGGGAACAGCTGTGGATAAAGTAAAGCAGTTTGTGTGTGGTGTCAGCAGCAGCCACAATGTAGAACTTTTCTGAAGAAAACTGTTTTTGTGCTGAGCAGTTTTCAAAACTATGGGTTTAGGTTAATGGTGCTGGGTAAGTAATGACCAGGTGGGAGAAGGGGTGTCCAAATCAACAGTGCGTCTATTGAGCTCCATGACCACACCACTGGGAGAAAAGAAAGATCTGGCAGAGCAGCATGGATTATGCTTCACTTCCTTGCTAGTGCTAAAAATTGATGAAGAAATGCAAGCACAGACTGCTTCAGGCTTGCTTATACCATAAATATTTTGGAGCCTGAGCTCATTTCCTGCACCCTGGTGTATTTTCCCCTGAGGTGGGACAAGAAGTTTTGCAGTTAAACATGTCTGAGCCCTGCACACAGAATCCACTGTGTTGGTTTCTTTGGCCAGTGTGCTTTTTGCAGGCAACTTGGGTGTCCCTTAGGAGAAGCTGGAATACCAATGAAGGTGCTATTAGTAGAGCTAAAGATCCCTGGCATGTGTTTGAAGCAAGACCAGACAATTGATTCTCCATCTTTTGCAGTGACTATGACCCAAGGATTGATAGTAACAACAGAGGGAACCGAATGTTGCAGTCCGCAGGGTGGAAGAAAGGCTTTGGCCACAACCAGCAGGGCACAACATCCCCAGTGGAGGTGAGTCTTCCCTTCCTTTCAAAGCACAATGATCTGCAGCTAGTAATATCCCCCAAGATGCCTGGAGGGAGTTCCCAGCCAGAAAAAAGTCAAGCAGTAAGACCCGCTAGATGGAATACGTGTTGCACTGATTAATTTTGCAGGCTGGGAGGGGCTGCAATTGTGTTGGCAGTCAGAAAAGGTTAGGATTTATATGGGTGTTGAGGTGTTGAAAATAGAGTAACAGTGAAGTTACAGTGAAGGTCATAGCTTCTGATTAATACCTGCCTGAAGCCAGGCTAGGGTTTGAGAGCAGGTTGCCAGCTCAGTGCTCTGCAGCCATGTGAGCTAGGGGAAAAGGTGAACCTCCAAGGAGGAGGAGGTGTGAGCAGAGCCAAAGCCACAGGGCACCTGATACTATTTGTCTACTCCACCTAGTGCTTGTGAGGCTCTCACTGCTGCTCTGAACTCTGGACTTTGGAAGGTAATACCAGGATACATCTGGTAGCAGTCTCCATCAGTAAAGGGCTGCAGGGATAGGCAGGGCTGGGTAGATCCTCCCTTCTGGTACAGGCTGTTCTCCCAGTGGACTTTAATTTGCTGCAAAGGGTTTATCTGACAAGCAGCCTACAGCAGGGATTGCCCCCCTTGCCCAGGGCACATGAGCAGCACCATGTGGCTGCTGTCACTTGTGGTGCTGTTGCTGGTGGTGGCAGGTCTGCCACTGGACTGCCTCTCTGCTGTGGTGTCAGTGCTTCCCCGAGGGGCAGGCGACAGCAGCACAGCTCACATTGCGACACTGGGCTTACAGTTGAGTGTATCATTAAAGGCAAATATTTGAGGCTTCATGACGTGTGTTTGCTTGAGCCCACACACAGGAGGCAAGATTCCCTTTTCAGTGCAAGCAGCAACCCCAGCTGTTGCTCAGTTCTCATGGAGAGTTTCTTGTGGCCATAAAATGGGCTTTGTTGAAGAGCCAGCTCCAGTGATGCGCTCTGGGAGGTCTGACCTCTGATCAGGGCTTCCAGACTGCATGGGGGAGCTGACAGCAAAGCTCTTGGGTGATTCCTATGAAGGCCTCCCAAAAGAACCCTGGAGATGTGCTTGGTTTTCACTTCCAGGTCATGCTGGCAAAGCCATTTGCCCACTTCAGCCTGACAGGACTTTGATCTCTTGGCCTAATTGATGACATCTCTGGTACTCAAATAAGTCGGACTTTAAAGTGAGAGAAACTTCCAGCCTTAGGCCTTCTCTCCTGGGCTAACTCTAGGCAGGTTTACTGAATAATTCAGATGCTGGCTGCAAAAGCCAGTCCTTAAAAACTGGTTGAAATTCAAAATATGCTACCAGAGCCCATGGGAACTCTTATTAGAGGAGAAAACAGCCGAGCTTCTGCAAATGCCGGCTAACTGCAGACAGCTCCCTAGGAGCCCAGTTCTTGCTGGCAGTTCCCTTTGCTCTGTTTCAGTCCTCGCTCGCTGTTGCCTGTTTTGGCTGCCCGCTCCCACCAGCCATATGCTTGTGTTGTTCCCTGCAACCAGTCCCTGTGATTCCATTCCCACTGGGCATTTGTTGGCTGGTTTTGTTGCCCACAGAGGGCTGACAGTTTCCCCTGAACAGCTTTAGAAGGAGCACACTTCACTTGCTGTTCTTCCTCTTCCAGATCCCCATGGCAGCAGTTGGCTGCCCTGAAGCAGCCCAGGGGAAGCTTTTTCTTTATGGGCAGACAGCGAGGAGGAGAAATTACTAACCCAAAGTGTGTCTGTTTGCAGGGAGAAAATCGGAGGAAGGGCCCTGGCTTGGGGGCCCCAGGGAAGCCCAGCAAGAGGCAGTCCAATGAGACCTACCGTGATGCCGTCAGGAGGGTCATGTTTGCCCGCTATAAGGAACTGGAGTGAAGGGTGCAGAAAGCCCCAAGCCTGTCTTCCTCCATCTGTCTTTCTCTCTGTGTCATGTTCTTTTGGGGGTTTGGTCTTACTATTTTTTTGGAATTGTTACAGGTTTTGCTGCTAGGAGTTTTTTAATAAAACTGAAAATTTGTCAGTGCTTGTCTCTTGCCTAACATGGTGTGTTACCAAACATCGCAGCTTTGGGAGATTCTCAGCATGTTTTGCTCTCTGGTTGTTGCAGTCATTCGGGAGGTCTGGGACAGGTTTGGTCATGCTTGGTCCTGCCTGCAGTGTTTCCTGCCACCTCCTGTACTCATAGGGCAGGATGTGAACTGGGAGCAGGGGACAGCCCCAAGACCTGGAAGGAATCTGGGTGCAGCAGCAACTCCTGGCTGCTAGCAAGGGCAACTGAATTCAGTTAATAGCAAGAGTTTAGTGGCTAAAGGTTGTCTAATGCATGCTGGGTGATATCTGAGCTTCCCAACCAAAGCAGAGTCTTCCCCATCCTCTCCACTGAACATGGGGCAAGCTGGATCTGGTGGCAGTGGGGCTGGGGACCTTTGAGGGACACAGCCATGCTGGACTGGGGGTAGGGTCTGTGTTTGTGAGAGAAAAAGCCATTTTGAGCAAATACTGCTGGTACAGCCCAGAAAGTGCAGAGGCATCTGAGGGAGGTTAGAAACCTTCTTATCACTGGTGTAGTGGTCTTGATGTCTTTAATGCTTTTTAAAGGGTGGTCACCTAAAGCCCCAGCTATATTGCACCTGCCTTTATATCTTACAGTTACTTTGTTTGTATTTACAAGATTTTCACAACTGTGCTAGTGCTGTTGCCATGTTCAGCATGTGCCTTCATGCTATCCTGTGGTGATGGCAATGCGGATGACTGAAGATGACAGTTTTGATGTCTGGAATGTCCTGGTAAGAGTTACTGGAACACAGGGACCACAGGGACCACAGGTGACAAGTCTGAGTGGGGCCTGTATGGATAAGGGCAATGGTGATGACAACTTCTAAAGGCAGCAAACATCATCTCCAGGCTGCATTTCCTTGTCTCCAACACAGGCAGCTCCAGAGAAGCTTGGAGGACTTGCTCACTGTCACTCCAGTCTCTGGTGCTGCACCCAGCGATGGTGGAGGTGAGGACAAGCACTGTAGTGCTGGTGAGTACATAGAACTGAAGAGAGAGAACGTGCGTGTCCAGGGCAAGCTGTGTTGTTTAGAAAGGGTTTACAACAGCCCCCTCCTTCCAGAGCCCCTCCGTGTTAGGTTTAGGGGCTCCCTGGGGAGAGGAGCTGCTCAAGAAACTTCCTTCAGAGAGCCAGTGGAAGTTCAGATGCAGGAAGGGGCACTTTAATGTTTGTGCTATAAAATACACTTGGGGACCACATGGCACAGCCAGCAGTCAGGAGCAGCTTGTCTTGAGCCTGTAGGTTGGGAAGGTTCATGTAATGATGATAATGGTTCTTTTAATGGACATATGGATGATGACCCCCAATAGCTCTGTTACAGTGGAACTAGCGAAGAAACACCACAAACCAGAACCTCAGCGAGTAGTGCAAAATCTCAAAGGGTAGCAACCCTTCACTCCTCCCAGTGATCTCCAGATGAAGGTGAGGAATTTGGAATAATGTGCAGAAGGAAGCCCGGGCTGCAAGCAGGGGCTTCAGTCTTTGTGTGAGCCCCACCATGCGGGGGTAGGACCGGGAAGGTGATGGGCTTCTGGAGATGTAGTCCCTAAGAGGGAGGAGTTGTAGTGGCACAGGGGCTGGAGGAACAAGCTGGTGCTCGAGTCTGGAAATCATTCATGCACAAAGGGGAAAGAAGCATGACTTGGCAGGACATCACTTCCAATGGCATTGGAGGGAAATGGGGAATCTGGGAACAGACCAGTAGCTGCTGTACAGGCTGTCCCATGCGTGGCTTCTGTATGTGCCAAAAATGAGCACTGACAGAGCATCATTCCCGAACAAAACAGGAGGGAGCCTTTACAGCCACCAACTGCAGGAGCCCTTTATCTGGCTTTATTAATTTGCTAAGTGGGTACATCCATCTTAGTGAAAACCTGTTAACGACTGAGGATACGTGATTAATTAGAAGATTATAAACCAGATAAATGTAAGAGCAGCTTCCTTTGGACAGATGGACCTCACTAAATAATGTATGTTCCTTGGCTAAGCTTCGTGCTCGCTTGCTTGCTCGCTTGTAGGCAGTGTGATGTGCATATGTGAAAGGAGGTGCTTGACAACACTTTCCTTGTAGGCCAATTGCCAGGGCTCAAGTCAGGAACAGGAGAGGAGCAGGAACAGACGGCAGGGAAAAGAGGGAAAAAATTAATAATAAAACCTGCAATTGCAGGGCGCATCTGTCTCCAGTCAAGAGAAATCCTTTTTCTCTCTGTGGAGGCAGATCTAGCTCCCATTAGTTACATTAATCATAGAAGCCAACAAATCAAGTATTTCTAAGGATCATAGTAAATGATGATGGGGAATCAGGAATAATACTCGTGTCTTACAATGTTGGAACAATGCCATGTTACAGAAGTGTGGGATTTCAAGGTGTGTGGTGTGTGTGGCTTAAAAATGCCACTTACCTGGACCAAAGAGAGTATCCCAGTACCAGCCATGAAAATTAAGGTACTCCCTGTATTTGATACTGGCTTAATTCCTCTGAATTCCTCTTCCCCAAGGTAACCCAGCAGGTGTCTCTGTGTATTCCCTTAAAGATGTGCATGTCTGTGTAATGTCCACCCATGTACCTCAGCCAGGGAAAACCCAGGATTAGGGAATGTGGAGGAGCTGGGGTTGGGATGAGGTGGCTGTAATGATGTTATTAATGAAACAGAGCAGATTAATAGAGTGAGAAGCTAAAAGTATGACAAATAAGAACCAAGCCAGAAAATGTCATGTTCTCTTAGGGAAATGGCCCAGGTGGTGATGTAGAACCCCTGACTGTCACTGGTGTAGTGGTCTTGATGTCTTCAATGTTTTTTAAAGGATGGTCACCTAAAGCCACAGCTGCATTACAACTGCCTTTGTATCTATCTTATTTTGTTGTATTTCCAAGATTATTCCAATATTACTATATTAGATCTGTTGCCACATTCATCATGTTGCCTTTGTGCCATCCTGTAGTGATGGCAATGACTGAAGATGACTATTCATTTTGATTTTTTGGAAAGTCCTGATAAGAGTTGGTGGAAAAGATCACAAAGTCAGTCCTGTGATGGAGCAGTTGGTTGCCACAGAGGTGTTATTCACAGGAGGAGGACTGGTTACTTAGTACTGTAACCAGTACTAAGGTTGGTCTGAAGTGTACGTGTGCAAGGAAGCCTGGGCAGAAAAGGCAGAGGGGTTTAAATGGATGGCCTGTGTGGATAAGGAAGGCCATTGCTCCTGACCCACAGCTGCTGGCAACACTCAGCAAGGGGATGATGTTAGGAACATGCAACATATTGCCTACTTTGGAGGGAATGCCAAAGGGGAGGTTAAGTCCACCCTTTCCAAGGTGGGAAGCTTAGGCAGGGGACCTTCTACTTGTGCCCCTGCCCAAGGAGGGTCCATCTCTGAGCCCTATCAGCCACAAAGGTTGGGATGCAGGAGGCTGCTTTGGACATCTGAGATTCTCTGGAGCGAGATCCACTTCCCTCCTTCCCCCCCCCCCCAAGTGGTTAATCTTCAATTTCTAATATTTATTCATGTTGATACAGCAGTTATTCAGGACCTTGTAAATGGAACATATTGATGTAAAGAGCTGGACCTGTGCTTTCTAAAGGAAAAAAGCAGCAAAGGTGGGATGCGGGAAGCATTTGTAAAGGGGAAGGAGAGAGAGAGAAAACAGTGAATGTGCTTCCTTCCACAGCAGTAACCACCTGCAAGGAGAGAAGGGGTGCAGCTGGAAGGAGGATGGGGCTGGGGCTGCCTCTCTCAGCTGTAGCACAGCCAGGGAAGGACTGATGCAAGCTGTCCTTCTGCAAGGTGGAGCAGGACCTTTCTACTGGAGGTTCAATAAAACGAGTGCTGCTATAGCTCAGTTGTGGCTCTTTTCCATATTTCATTCAAAGAGCAGAAGTGACACAGACTTGCTAATGTGTGGTTCCTGCTCAGCTGTCACCATGGACCTCCACAGAAAGGGGGGCATGGACTGGAGAGAGCAGAGCATGTTGGCAGCAGCAAATACACACCATGGGGCTGCTTTCCCCTGCAGTGTGGCACCACAAGGGTCCATGAAGGCAGGAGCTTGTGACTGCTCCTTCTGCAGAACAGGCACACCTTGCTCTTTGCAGCTCTGGCTGGAGTGTGCAGACAACCCAAGCAGCCAGCCAAGAGATGGGCACAGGATGAGGTACCTATCCCACCTGCAGCATGGACCTGGGAATGCAAAATGCATGTTACTGGGTAGTACAAAGACTGAGACAAACACTGGCTACATCTCCTTGACCTGGCAGGTCCATCTGGGAACCCTCTCTGAAATACTTTACTTTGGCATAGAAAAACTCACATCCCTACAGCTCAGGTGCACCAGCAATGGCACTAACCCACCTGTTTCTCTCAGAGGCAAAACTTGATGCTGCACAAGCTGTGTTTCTAGCACTAAGCTGCAAGTGAACTAAAAAAACCGCAGCTCCAGGGGATTTTTTTGACTAATATCATCAGTGCAGCTACTGCTGGCCCTCAGGGGCATTGCACCCTTGTACAGGGATGACTGAGCTAGGCTTGGCACTCAGACAAGCCCTCAACAGGCAAAGCTTTGCCAGGCTACCCCCAAGAGTACAGGACACCAGCAAGCAGAACGTGAGTGGGCTGTAGTTATACTGGTAACATCTTCAGGAGCAAATACACTGCAATTAACCTTTTTTCAAATGTCTTTCAAACAAATCCATAGGACCTCTCTATATTTGAAATGAAAGAGTAATAAAAATGTATTTGTCTCCTGTTAGATATGGGAAGATGACAATGAGCATCATGAACAATTTTATTCATTTAATGTTTTAAGACAAGAGGAGCAGTTCAGTGTTCAGAGGCAAGTGTTGCTCAAATCATGACCCCATTTTAATGTAAGTTCCGTATTTTATCCATCTACATAGAAAGACCATTCTATTCTGTGTTCCTTGCACTGGGGACATTGTGCTTTCAAATGTCAGCAAGTATAAGCTTTGTGAACCTGCACTTCAGCTTCCATCTAGTAGCACAAAGACTCAAAGGAAGATGAATGACACTATAGTAAGTCCCATAATGACCGGAACAGCCAAGATAAGCACAGACACAAGCCCTTGTCCAAATTTCACAGGGATAATTTCTGCCAGCACATTTTGAAGGGAAAATGTCTTGGCCAAGTTGCTGCTGGGGTGTGTGTGGGGACAGGATTGAATGGGACAAGAAGGCACCAGGCTGACCCACAGAAGCACCCCTCCCCATGGGTGACAGTGCTGGCCCAGGGGATAACATCATAACAAAACCCTTTCCACACTAACCTCCCAGTGTCCAAACTCCAACACGTGTGCTGCTGCAGCAGCATGTCCCTCGATGCATGCTCTGGACCACTCTGGGCATGATGTTGTCCACTAACTCACATTGATTCCTTCCTCCCTTGGGCAGGTGCAAGTGTTGCTGAGAGGAGATTAAGCTGTCGGTTTCACAGCTGCTGCTGGGTTACTCCCAGCAGAGGAGAAAGGCAGCAGAAGGTGATAGGACAAAGGGTGATGGTTTTAAGCTGAAAAAGGATAGGTTCAGATTATATATAAAGAAGAATCTTTTACAATGAGGGAGGTGGAACACTGGCACGGGTTGCTCAGAGAGGTAGTAGATTACCCATCCTGGAAACATTCAAGGTCAGGTTGGATGGGGCTTTAAGCAACCAGATCTAGTTGAAGATGTCCTTGCTCATTGCAGGGGGACTTGATGATCATTAAAGATCCTTTGCAACACAAACTGTTCCATGATTCCATAGCATTTCCAGTCATGGAGGGGGGATATACAGCTTACCGTAACTGTGCTGGTATTTCTCCAGCATCTGCTTCTTGCCCTGGGGCACAGCAGGCTGGCTCCATCCCTGGGAGCTGAAGTGGATCAGCAACACAAAGACCAGCCCAGTCCTGCCATAAGCACTTCTTACCACCTCCAGAAACATGGGGCTGTTCCATGTGTGTGTTGCTCTGTCCATTTGCAGCCTGGAGGAGGCCTGTCCCATCCAGCTGCTAAAGTAGAGTTCACTTCCCTGCTGAGTGCTTGGGTGTGCTGCAAGGAAGCTGCAGACTGAGCAGAACACCCCCAGGGCACAGAGTCCCCCATCCTGCACAGTGGAAGGATGGGTTGGTCCAGAAATGGCAGGGAGCTGGATAACAACTTGAAGCTCATCCTGGCACTGTCTGCAGACCACCCTACAAGCACTACCATTGCAGACAACCCCAGTGAGCTGCAGGATGCCACTATGCCTACATACCACATTGCTTTACATTGCATCATGTCAGACTTCATCTGGAAGGTAGAAGAGGATCAGCCTAAGCACCCTGTGGTGGGGTGGTTTGGATTCCCACCAAGGAAGGTCACCCTTACTCACCAGGGTGCAGTCCTGCTATGGTAGTAGTGACAGGTTCCCCTCAACAAGCTGGTGAGAAAGCTGCCTGTAGCACCAACTCAACATCCATCAAGGAGACAGGGCTGCCTGAAATTCATCCAGGAGAGCAGTCTTGGCCTGCAACACACCTTAGGAGAAGGTTACTAACCCAGGCCTGGGCTTAAATGGAGCCCCCAGCCCAATGGGCAGCAGGTGGGTGTGTGGGGGCCCACCTGAAGCCACTTAGTGCCAGAAGGCCCTGACTCCGTTTCTGGCCCCACTTACACCTTAGTGCTGCACCCGTGTGTCTTTCCTATTGCTTGTGCTTACTTAGGAGTGAGGCCAAGCATCTCTCTGGCTGTAGGGTGGTCAGACAGCAAAGCCTCCTCTCTCCGAATCCCTGTGGGGTGGGCCTGCACCAGCACATTAACTTGGCTCAGAGGTGCATTTCTGAAAATGATCTCCCAACTTTCCCCACTTTTCTGTGCTTTGGATTGAGTCCTGGAGAGCTCAGGCTTGGGAGAGCATCAAGTGGATTCCTTTCAGATTAAACCAAATCGAATGTGCTCCAGAAGTGCACCTCATGCTCCCCAGCCACTGATGGGAGTTTTGGCTGTAGCATCAGCCCAGAGCTTGTCTGGAGTAAAAAATAGACAACTTGTAAATGTATAGTGTGTGTGTTGGGTCGTTGGATGTATGGATCTCCTCCTGCCACACTGTGCACAGCCATCAGAGCCTGAATCATCTCAGGTTTCCCATTCCCTAGCATTTTTCTCTTGATCGCTTGTGAACCAGAGCTTTCCTTCCTAAATTCCCCTTGCCAGGCAGCAGCAGGACAATTCCTGTGTGCTGCTGGTCCCCATCCACACCGCTGTAGTTTGGATCCACAGCTTACAAGGAATAAAAAGGAGCGATGCACCCAATGGACTGTTTTACGATACCACCCCCCTTTGGTGTGCCTTGGGCCGTGGGAATGAAATATTCCTGGGACAAACAGACTGCTTTCCCATGACTGTTCTGGTGTCCTCAACATAAAAAGGACATGGAGCTGTTGAGACAAGTCCAGAGGAGGCCACAAGGATGATCAGGGTCTGGAGCATCTCCCATACAAAGACAGGCTGAGAAAGTTGGGACTGTTCAGCCTGGGGAAGAGAAGGCTGAGTGGAGACCTCATAGCAGCCTTCCAGTATCTGAAGGGGGCCTATAGGGATGCTGGGGAGGGACTCTTCATTAGGGACTGTAGTGACAGGACAAGGGGTAATGGGTTCAAACTTAAACAGGGAAGGTTTAGATTTGATCTAAGGAAGAAATTCTTTCCTGTTAGGGTGGTGAGGCACTGGAATGGATTGCCCAGGGAGGTTGTGAATGCTCCATCCCTGGCAGTGTTCAAGGCCAGGTTGGACAGAACCTTGGGTAGCACGATTTAGTGTGAGGTGTCCCTGCCCATGGCAGGGGGGTCGGAACTGGATGATCTTAAATCCTTTCCAACCCGAACTAGGACTCTACGACTGCACATCCTCGGCCAGCGCAGTGCAGTTACCGCTAGATGGCGATTGCTGTCCGCGGATCCCGGCCTGATCCCGGCGGGACGCGGCGCGCCGGCAGCCGGGGCTGGTTTATGGATAAGGGCTGCCCCGGCTGCCCCCAGCTCCTCCCTGCTGCTCAGCCGCCAGGTACTCGGGGTCGGGCTGGCTGCTGGGCGCGCTCGTCGGCGCTGAGATCCCGCGGGCTGGTGAGTAGCTGAGACTTGGTTTGAATTACTCCTGAGCTCGACCCCGGGCAGGACGAGGCTGCAGGGCTCCGCTCCCGGGGGCAGCGATCCCAGAGGGAGCAGCTCAGCCCGGGCGGCTGAACCGGGTCTGACTCGCTGCGCGCTCTGCTCTTACGCTTTGCTTTACCGCGATTTAGATCTGTGTGCGGAGTAACTCGTGAGGAGCTTGACTTTCCCCCGCTCCTACAGAGAGAGCAGAGCTCCTGCTGCTGCTCCGTTTGCCATCGTATGCAATGAAGAGTTTGCATGACCTTTGCTGGTTATATCTATGAATGCCTTAACTTGGATTCCAGAAGGTTTTATTGTTTCTCACCATGGTAAAGCTCTTTGTCTCCAGAGCTGGTTTCTCTGCAGCTTCTTCACTTTGACATTCTGCTTTGCTGCTCAGGTTTAACAGCCCCAAGTCCCATTTGGCCAGATTGTTGCTAGTGCCTAGCCCATGTTGGGGACTTTTCCACTGCCCGAAGACAGCTTCTCCATCCCCTCCAAATAAAAATCAATCATTTGCCTCTGATGAGTTGTGACAGCCTTGGTCCTATGAGAAGAAATAGCCTCCCTGGTCCATGGAGGGATTGTCCTGTTCTTGGGCTTCATGAAATCTGTCAGGTACAGGGCAATTGTGCTTCTTCAGCCCCTCTCTCTGCAAGGCCTCACCTCTCAGAAACCTCAGGACATACAACACAGCAGGCAGAAAAGAAACAGAGCCTGAGAAATGCCAGGTGCTTTCTAAAGGCATCCTTTAACTGATGATCCTTCTGCCTGGAAGCATTGCAGAGCCTGGGTAGGGATGTCTGGGAGTTGGGAGCCTTGCATGCTTTGAAGGTGATGGGTGGATTTTCCAGTGCACTGGGGTTGTGATGCTTGTGCTGAGGGTGGGAGGGAGAAAGTGAAATGTTTGCTTATGTCTGAAAACAAAAACAAAGCACTTGACAAACTGAAGTTGAGACAAGGAGGGTTATTTCTTCTTCACCTTGAAATAAGACCATCTCTGGCATGAATTATGACCCCTGAAAGTGTGCAGGAACGGCCATGGCAGGCGGGCAGCCTGCCCAAGGTGTGCAGTGTCCACTGGACCTCATCAGGAGGCATCTCACAGGCAGGGTGTAGCTGAACTTCAGCGAGCCCCGAGCCTGATGTTGCTGCCATGGCTGTGTTTAGTTAAGCAGTTTATTGCCCATAAGGAACCACTGCACTAATCCTGCTGCTGAGCACTCACATGGAATTTCTTCTAAGCTGGAAAGCAGCACTTTCTTATGCAGGCATGTGCCAAAGGAAGGGGGAAAGTGCTACAGGAGGCTGGGTCACAGAACCACAGCTATCCCGCACACATGCCGGCCACGCGACCCATGCGCAAGCTGCGGGGAGCATTCTCTTTGCCAAGTGGAGCGTGTCCTAGCTCCCCACTGCTGGTCCTCACACAGCCTTCAAACGGAGGGGGTCTGGCAGCCCCACAGGTCACTGGTTTGACACGATGGGTTGCTGTAGCATAGATTTCTCCTGCAGAGGTAATGGTATTGAAAAGTATGGAGGCACAAACACCCTTGTAATTTATGAGGCAGGGATGGGGAAGTCAATCGGAAAGCCAGGGCAGAGATATCAGCTCTACAAGAAACATGGGAAGAATTCATCCCTAATCTAATCTCACTGAATTCCACAAGGGTGCAAGACAGGGATCATTTGCTCTGGTTTCCTTAGGTTGAGAATTAAACAGAACCCCCCCCCCCCCCCAGGGTATACATTGTTTTCCCAAACCGCCATGTGC
>NDXB01022388.1:22777-46384 GCA_002631895.1 Agapornis roseicollis
ACCCCCCCCCCCCCCAAGGGTATACATTGTTCTCCCAAACAGCAATGTGCTTGTGTGCGGAGGCTGGAGATGGGGTGCCACAGCCTGAACCATCTCCTCTGGCTTGTTAAGAGGTGATGCCAGGCTGCAGGGCTGCCAAGCAGCAGAATCCAGCACATGGAGCTCAAGCAGAGGGAGCGGGAGCCAAGCCCGGGGTCCTCGGCACAGCTCACTGCTAACGATGCTCTTTGCTAAAGCAAGGCCTTGAGCCAGCTGGGCTGGCAGAGGCTCTCACCGGCGAGCATTTCTGGCTGCCTCACTCTCTGCTGCGCTCCTGTGACACCCTCTCAGGGGCTGTTTACAGCAAGGATGAAGATTTATTGTAAACGTTGGCTCCCGGACTCTGGAGCTGCCTCTTCCTCCAAGTTTGGGCTGTCCCTGATCCAGCTGAGATTACAGCAAGCGGCGGCTTCAAGAGCATGAGGTAATTAGGTCTTTACAGGCTCTCACACAGTTACAAACCTGCTGTTGAAAGCAAAGACAGAGAGATCAGTCAGCTGAGCAAACTCCTCGCCTTGGGGACAGCTGGGAATGGCTTTTGGGTGGGGAATGGGGGGCACCCAGCCTTGCTGCCCTCTTTGAGGAGCCCTCCCCTGAGAGATCTGCTCAGGAGATCACTCTGCATGGGGTGGCAAAGAGCTCCTGCAGAGAACAGGCTGTAACGGGAAAGAGGGTGAAAACAGCATTATTATTCTCGACTGGGCATCCAGCTTTGATCCTTTCTGGTTCTTTTGAACCACCCCTTTTCCCCAGTGATTTCTCCTTTCTGCTCTGCTTGCAGGAACTGGCTGCACCTTCTCCCAGGGGAAACTGAAGCAGAGAGTAGCAAAATGACCAGTTCAGTGTTGCAGAGCTGGGCTCAAAGCACAGGGGACGAGGTCATTCTGCCTCCCTAAAGACTGTATTATCCCAAATCACAGCTATAAACCCCCAACATCTACTTGTAGCTAGATGGCAAGGAATGACAGTGATTTTGTGGTACCCAGGATTTCCATATTCCCTGCAGAGATAAGCCTTTATTATTCCCTGATTTGGGCACTGTAGGATATTTGGGCTCTGCCATCTCCATGCTCAATGACCCCACAGAACCTCCTGATCCACCCCTCGCTCTGCTGTACCTGCAGACACACCATATGTGCTCCGGGCTCTGCCACCGGGATGGCATGGCACAGAGCACAGTTATTGCCAACATCACCCTCAGTCGATGTGGAGCCTGCCCAGGGCATGGTTTCCCTAAAACAATGCTGTTCACAGGCACACGGCTGTGTGGAGTTATTGTTCTTGTCTCATGTTCTGGCGAGCTGCCATTTATTGTGTGCAGGAACCACGCTGCTTCTCCCACCGTCAAGTCCAGGTTTGTTTCCTTGTTTTCCAGGAGACCACTGATGTCAGCTAATTCCACTTGAGCATTTTATAGTGGGAAAAAAACTCACCCACTAAAAGGCTTTCAGTTTCAATCTGCCCATTGTCCACTGAGAGGAGGGCTGCTCTTCCCACGGTGCATGCTCCCACACAGGCAGTGGTGACAGCTCCGCCACCACGTGCTGCAGCCTCACGCTTGTGAACAAGCGATGGTGGAGTCAGGCTTAGTGCTGAGCTGGTCTGTGCTGGAGGAGGATGAGCTGCTCTCTGGAGGGAGATGGGACACTTGGGGCCCATCCTACTGAAGGAGAGTATATTTAGATTAGATCTTAGGAAGAAGTTCTTCCCTGTGAGGGTGCTGAGGTCCTGGCACAGGGTGCCCAGAGAAGTTGTGGCTGCCCCATCCCTGTCAGTGCTCAAGGCCAGGTTGGACACAGGGGCTTGGAGCAACTTGCTCTTGTGGAAGGGGTCCCTGCCTGTGGCAGGGGATTGGAACTGGATGAGCTTTAAGGTCCTTTCCAACACAAACTCTTCAATGATTTTACAACCTCTGCTCTGCTACAGTTCCCATGTGGCCACGGGCAGGTCACTCAGTCTATCTGTGCCTCAGCTCCACACTGCCTGAGAGCCATGGTGGGCCTTCCATAGCACGATGCTGTGCAGATGAGTGTATGGATGACAGAGATGCCTTCACATGAAATAAGGGCTGGACAGGAAGGATGCATCCTGGGAGCAGCACCTTGACTGTGGTACAGGTGGTGGTTGCTTCTGGGCTGCGCCGGCCAGCTGGAAATACTGGCCCAGGGAGTGGTGCTGTGAGCAGGTACTAATCCACTGGGTTGGGGTAGCTCTGTTCTGGCCAGGCAGTTAGCTGGTTGAGAATGGGAGCTCTCTGCCCTAGGGCATGCTGTTGCCAGCCTGCCCGCTCCCCTTGCACAAAAGCTACAGCAGGGAAGGGTGAGTGAGCGGCCCCAGCCCTGGCAGATGTGCCTTTCTCTTCAGTGAAGGAGCAGCCAGCTGGGGTGAACAGCTCCGCGTCCATCCGCATTGCCGCTGCTGGTCGCTGACCCTCGGAAATTCCCCACTGCAGCCTTGCTCCATGCAGCTCCCTTTGCCTGGCCGCGAGCTCCGGGTGGCTCAGCCACCTCGTAGTCCCAACGCGGCAGCGCTGCTGTGGAGAGGATGTGTCCCACAGCTCCGGAGCAGTGTGCCGGAGCAAAGGGCAGCCCGCTGCAGGCTGCCGGAGCGTGGTGCTCCGCAGGGGTCCAAGGCTTGCAAGGCAGAGAGCTTACCCGGCAAGCCAGGCTGTAATTACCGAGGAGCCCAGCCAAGAGGCTGTGAGAAGCAGCAGATAACGGTGCAAGCACCCTGCATCCTCATTAAAATACTTTCTCCAGCGGAGCCCCCACGCCTGCCCAGCCTGTTCCAATTAGCGCAGTGGGATGGAGAGAGCAGGGAGCAGAGATCCCCTTGATGAAAAGAAAACACTGCAGTGCTTTCAAGAGCCAGGGGAGGCCTGGCTGGGACAGGGAGAGGCCCTGGGAGTGTGACCAGGAGCCCTATTGCTGGCTAGCCATGGAGCAGTGGATGAACCAGGTCACTGAGCAGCAGAGCAGGTGCTTCACAGTCAGCTCCTGCATGGAATGGCCCTGGGATCGTAGCTAGGGAAATGTGGTGAAGCCAACAGCTCTCTGAGAGGTGCTGAGCATCCCTGCCCGATAGGTCTGGAGGTGGGAAGCAGACCTAGAAGATCTGCTTTGAATGAGGGAAATGTGTGTTAAATTGTGCAGATTTTCTGCAAAATGCTCTGGTTAAGGTAGCAATAGACTGTGGCTTGGGGGTGCTGGGAAAGGCTGCAGCCTGCCTGCCCGAGGAGCAGGGATGCACATGTGCTCCGCAGGGCTCAGTCTCTCATGAGACACCCCAGGGATGGAGCTGCCTCCAGCCCTCAGCTTCCTGATGGGGTACTTCACACAGACCCCATTGATGCTGGTACGTGCCCACCAGGACCCTGACCAAACCCATCACATCTTTTCCAGGCACCACCCAAGGGCCAGCCCACCATGACACCAGGTGATGGCTGAGCCTGCCCAGGTTCAAGCTGGCCAAGCTGGCAAGCCCTGTAAAAGAACCCTGTGTGTCATCCTGCCCCTCTCCCCAGCTGAGGCTTTTCAGCCAGCAAGGAGCATTATCAAACCCATCCCTGGCTGCAGTCCATGCTGACTCCTGGCCCTGGAGCCCCTTCCAGGCTTTGGCATGTGTGTGATTCACCCAGACACAGCCTGGAAAGTCAGGAGCCCGGAACCCATTTCCTGAGCTCCCCAAGCCTCCAAGGGCTGTATTGAATGTCAGGCCATGTGGCGGACAGGTGACAAGGGTGGGTTTCAGCCCTTGGAATCGTGGTATAAATGGCTCTGAGGAATGGGCGCTGCCCCTGGGGACTCCCAAGGCTTTGGGGAGCTGGGCTGGCAGTGGAGTGGGCAGCACAGAGGTTCTGAGCTACCTTATTTGGGTGCTTCAACTCAACACCAGCGGGTGGCGAGTCCCTGCCCAAAAATGAGAGAATTTAAGCTTGTCAATTGCATCAGGAGGCAGGCTGGCAGCTCAAAATGCCCAGCCAAGGCAGAGTTTAATCTGGAGTTTCATAGTGCAAGTCAATCCTCACTGCAGGGGGGGTTGGTCTAGGTGACTTTTGAAGGTCCCTTCCAGCTCAAACTATCTTGTGACTTTGTGATCCTATGAATCCTGGCTGGGCTGAGCTGTAGCTGCCCAGCATGAGACATGCTTGCTGCACACTTGTCCCACCTCCCTGACCTTCTGCTTTGGGGACGAGCCCAGCATCTTCAGCATTTTCCTCTGAATTTACCTCTAGACTTGCTGCCTCCCTGGTGCTGGATGTCCGTGGGGTGAATTAGAGGCAGGAATGACAGAGTTTACTCAGCTGGCACTGCCTGGCTCCAGCACCACATTCAGGAACCCCAAAAAGCCCTGTAGGAAGCACTGTCCGATAGCACTGGCCAGCTCAGTCCCTCACCATGTCCATCACCATGTCCATGACTGTGCAGTGAAACAAACCCAGCCACTGGGCCACCTTCCCATCCTGCTGCCCGGGAGCCAAGCAAGAGCAGACTACACCTCCCTCGGTAGCAAGGGAAAGGTAGGGCCTGAGCCAGCGGCCTCCCGAGAAAGGGATTAGCAGGATGTTAAGTGAAGCCAGCTCCTTATCCCTTCATAAACAGTTATTAATATCCTGGCCAGCTTTGGGCTTGGCAATTCCCCATTTGTTTTCAAAGGATACGGTCCCAGCCGGAGCTCTGAAGTGTCAGCACAGGCAGTGAAGTCCCCTTGACAACACACAGACACAGAGCTGTCCCTGTCCCATCACCATTATCACTGGTACCATTAGTGAAGAGCCTGGCAGGGGTGATGTGCTGATGGGCTGCAGTGTGCCAGCAACAGCCAGGACTCATTCATCCCCACTTGTGGTGCCTGGAATGCTTTGGCAGTGCTGGTTGGCAAGAAAGGGTGAGCTGGGGCTAATTGTGACCATGGGCTTTAATCTTGGGAGGTGGGAGCATAGGAGGCTGTCAGGAGATATCCTGGTTGGAAGGGATCCTGCTGGCCAGCCTTCCCGACTGATAGCAGAGAAACTCACTTGAGCAGCCTCAGCCTCCTGCTGCTTTTCATCATTTCCTCTGTTCAAACCCTCCAAAATCTGCTCCCCCCATCCCTGAGGCTCTGCATGGGCACATTGACCTGTGTCTCTGTGGGATTTGCTGAAAATGCCATTCCACAGGGCACACCGTGATGTCCCCAAGCCCTCTGAGCTCTGGTGGTAGTTTTTGTGGTCCCAGCTCTGGTGTTACACTGCAGGAGCATCACATCCCCCTCCCACAATCAGCTCAGCACTGCAGGCTCACCGGTGCTGGTCCTGCCCCAGCCAGGCAGCACTAGGGAAGGCAGGAGGGAGCCGAGGGCTCACCCCGATGCCTTTGTCCCCCTGATTGGAGAAGGGCGACAGCTGCTCTGGTGCAGCTGCCGAGGCATCCATCATCCCATGCGGGATGGAGTGGAGCAGCCCCATCCCAGCCTGGCTCTCAGGGAGAGTTCTGTGACTGCAGGGGTAGGCAGGGGGGCAGGAGGGGCTTTGGGATGAGGGACAGCCACAGGCAGGGGTACATACCAAAGCACACACCAACAGCTCCAGCTGTGCACGCTCCCTGCACATGTGGCCCTGTGCTCACCCAGTACTGACCATGCGGTGTGCAGGGTGTGGGAAGGGGTGGGAGAGGAGATTGCAGGACATGGCTGTTCTGACTGCTGGACCTCCTTGTCTGGCTTTGCCCCTCGGTATCTTTGCTTTGTCCCAGCTCCCAGAAGGGGAAGAGGGGGAACCACCTGCACCCAGGGCTTGTTCTGGAGGAGACAGGACAGCCTCAAGAGCACAGGGAGCAGGAGCCGGGCCTGGGTGCTCAGGAAGGTGGAGAGGGTCTCAGCTCAGGTCCTAGCGCAATGTCTTCATCCCCTGTGGCTGAATGCTGACATGGGGTGCATGCAGCTCCTCTCCTCCCCCCAGCTCCTCTCCCTTGAGGACCCCAGCAGCTGGGGCCACATTTCACCCCCTGCCCATGGCCCCGCCAGCCTCGCAGTGTAACTGAAGAAGGCACTAGACTGCAAATGGTGTGTGGGGATTAGCTGGGACACAATTGGGGCCTGTGAGAGTGCTGGAGCACATGGCGAGCTGCGCCGGGCAGGGAGGCATCCCAGGGGCTGCTCTCAGTGCCGCAGGGTTGCTGCAGAGCTCGAGGTCAGTGTGCTCTTCCCTCCTGGGAGATAATCCATAGCCTGATAAATCCACTGCCAGCCCTTCCCCCTCTGAAATTGGGGCTGTTTTACACTGTCTGAGGCATCAAAGCAAGGCTTTGTTTTACACTGTCTGAGGCATTGTCAGGAGGAAATGGGTGCTTTCACGGATAAACAATTCTCTCCCGTACCCACATGTCTCAAACACGAGGGATTTGTCTTTTCTCTGTGCTGCTCAGTCTAAGGCAAGGCCTTCCAGGGGACTTCATCTCCAAAGACAAAGTTCAGCACCATGCCATGAAATGGTGACTTGAGGTGACAGCCCAGAGCCTTAGACCTGTTGCACTTATGCAGGTTACCAGTGGGAGGGGAGGACACAAGGATGACCACTGGGACCAGGCCATCTGGTAGACTCCTGGCACAAAGTCAGCCCGGTGCCACGGTGTCACCACCCATGTCACCTACGCAAGACACTCCTGATGACTGCTGGCCCCCCAAAACAGGGCTGCAATCACCCATGTTTCCCCCCTCACACCCTGTGGTGCCTGGACTAGGAAACCTTCACCCCTAGACATCCCCTTGCCCAGCAGCCTGCCCTCATCAGCACTTCCCTCTCCAAAGTGAGATGGAAACAGTTGCTGCTCCGGACAGTTGATTATTTAAAGCTGTCGGGAGTGTTTAATTTAACCCTGGATTCATCATCCGCAGCTTGTTTCCATCCAGCAGACACCCGTGCTCCCCCTCTCAGTGTAAACTCTGTCTCTGCCAAGCCCTTTACCTCCAGGCAGATTTGAGCAGAGGTTTACAGCAGGGGTCGTGGCCCCACAGCGGGTTCCCCCAGTGTCCCTGCTCTGAGTGGCACAGCAAGGGATGCTGAGGCTAGGATTTTGGCTGTGTATCAGGAGAAGGATGTGCCAAGTCCCTCACTGCTGCCTGGGCATGACCCAGGGGAGCCCTGAAGTCTTGGTGAAAGAACGACACACAAGAGAAGCCTTTCTCACTGCAAGTTATCCTCTGACAACTTGTCTTCCCTTGTCCACTGCAAGCCCCTCCAGCACCATCCCTGACCCTGCAGGCAAGCTCTGCCAGGGCTCAAGGTTCCTCCTGTGTGTGGCTGAGGTTCCTGCCACCATCAAACCTGCCTGTGGCAGGGTGAGGAGCTGCAGTGCTGGTATAACCCAGCAGTACGTGGCCTGCGTGCCTGCCTCACTGCCCCAGCCCCTGCTGCAGGCATGTGAAGCATCCTTAGAGCTCACCCCGTGGCCTTAGAGCTCACCCCGTGGCCATGCACGTGTGTGTCCTGAGGCAGTAGCAGTGCCCTGCCTGCCATCCTCAGAATCCCAACCCACCCCAGCATCTCCTGGAGCTCTGGGTCATGGAAGGTTCCTCCAGGGCTGGCTTAGCTCAAACCTAAGCCTAGCACAGACCCCGCTCCATTTATAGAAAGCTGCAATTAGAGGCCAGCAGTTTCCCAAGTCCTTCAGCAACCAAATGCACATGGGCAAGGAAGAAACATCCCTGTCAAATCCCAGGCACATCCTTGTGGTGACCTCTGGGACTGCAGTGCTAAGGGCATGGCTGCAGGTCTGCAGGACCCAGCTGGGAGACTCCACTGCAGGCAGCTGAGTGTGGGGAAAAGCTGAAAGTGCCGGAGCATCCCCAGCACAGGAAAGCCACTGGGAAGGTGTTTGGAAGGGAAATGATGGCAGCACTCCCCGTCAGCGGGTCCCCAGTGTGGCTGATGGGGCTCGTACCTGGGAAGCCCCCTCCTCTAGAATCAATCTAAAGAGACAGAGAACAGCGCAGCCACCACCCTGAGGCTGCGTCTAGGTCCGCTGTGGTGCCAGGTCTCCTGGATGGGAGCAGCAGCAGCTTCTGCTGGCCAGAGTGAAAGCAAGGCAGCAGCAAGGGCAGGGAATGGGCAGGAGAGGAGCTATGCCAAGGGGCTGCCGCCTGCTCCCTGTCTGCCGGCACGGAGAGAAACCCCAACTCCACAAGCCCGAAACCTGCGCCCTAAGCAGAATGAGTGCTCCTTCTTGTGGAAGGCAGAGACCAAGGCAGCTGGAGAGGCTTGGCTGCACCATCCCTCCTACAGCCCTCCACCGGATGGCAGAAATCCCCTGCTCCCAGAGCCAAGAGCCTCTGGACAGGAATGAGCCAAAAAAACTTATTTAGAAACTTTCAGCCATGGAACTGGAAGAACTTAATATGCAGCAAGAGGGGGAGTTACTCACAGCTGCCAGTTAGGGCTCGGGATGTTTATAAACAGGGAAAAGCACCTAAATTGCCTGAATTAACTGCAGATAGCTGGCAGGCTGGCCCTGCTCCCCACAGAAGATGTGGGAGCTGGCGGAGGAGGCTGTGAAACCCTGCACATCCCTGTGGGAGTGTGAATGTGAGAGTCCTTCCTGCCTGCACATCCCAGAGCCAGCGGATGCTGGTGGCCTCAGAGAGGTCTGCAGTGACCAGAGCTGCCGACCGGAGGGATGTATCCTGTACACACAGAGCCGTGGCTGATGCTTAAGGGGTCACAGAAGTGGTGTTTATGGACAGTGCTCTAAAACGTTAACTCCCCTTCAGTCAGAGGGACAAGATTTAACCCTATGCTGAGATACGGTGAATATCTGGGATCCCTCACCAGGCTCTGGTCAAGCACTGGGATCAGGGCAGGTATTCAGCAGAGGAGCCAAGCCCTGAGAGCCTGCTGGAGTGTGTACTGCTCCCCAGGCATTCCTCACAGCTTCCCTCACATCAGTCAGCCCTAGGATGCTCACATCCAAACACTCCTGAGTACCACATGCCATGGGCACGCTGGCCTCACATGGCACCTTCCCTGGGCAGGCTGCAATAGCTGGTCCTCTGGAGTCCCTGGACATGAAACATGCTGGAGATGCTGGGTGGCAGCCAATGCAACTGGCACATGGGTCTCACAGCCACAGTACCCACATTGGCCCTGTGAGCACAGCTCTCAGAAGTGGATGGTGCAGGGTGTCCCACAGGGACCAGGACAGCTCACAGCAGTGGAGATGTTCAGGAATGCTCCTCACCTCACCAGAGCCATCGATGGCGGCTGAGGCTGCAAGGACAGCCCAGCCAGCGAGACACCTGCCTCCTTGGCCCTGCTTTCCGTCCCAGCCTAGCCAGTTCTGGCTGCAGGAGCTTCTCCAGACAAGCCTTGTCTCCCAGAGCCCTGCGGGTGCTCTGCTCTGATAACCGCTGATAGGCGCTTGCGGTGGGTGCTGCAGTCTGTGCCTCATCACACATCATCACTCACCACCCCTGCAGCACCCTCTGCAGTCAGGGGCCGGTGAGCTGAGGGGCCTGACCAGCACACAGCCCACTGCAGTGCAGCCTTTCCCCTTCTCTGCTTGCAGCTGGCAGCGGAGGTGGCGTCTCAGCGCTGGACCATGGTGCTGTGAGGACGAGGTGTCCCCTTTCCACTGCTGATTACCAGAATGCATCCTGCCCCTCGCCGCAGCCTGCCCCTCACCGCACTCCTGCTCTGCCTCCTCCTGCAGCAGCTGGGCAGAAGCAAGGCATGGAAGCAGCATGCCCCACGCCTTCGTCTTGCCTACAAAGGTAAGGGGGCTGCCCAGATGGGTGTCCCTGGGGGCTGCATCCTGCTTGGGAGGGCTGGGAGAGCATCCCATAGGCAGGGAGTGAATAGGGCAGCCAGACAGGCAGTAGCCCCACTGCTGCAGCTACAACATCTCCACATGTTGGGCTCTTGGGAAGTTTAATGGATGCAGCTCCAAGCACAGCACCTGAGGATACTGCACTGGTGCTGCTGGCATCAGAGAAGGGTGCTGAGCAAGGAATTCCCTGCCCTGGTCCACCACAACACAGGAACCAGAAGGGCCATCTCCTTCTTCTCAGACTCACTCTGGGCATCTTCTGGTGTGTCCTGGGCTGGAGCTGACCTGGGCAGCCCCAGGGGAATGTCCTCTGTCTTCCTGCTCTCAATGCAGTGGGACACTGAGCCCCAGGCAGTGCTGCTAGCCCCTTCCCCTGCCTCCTACCAGCACAGCCCTGCCACAGCACAGCTCTCCTGCCTTTACCCCTCCTTTCCTGAGAGGAGAGGCTGATCCTGTACAGATCATTTCCCTGCTGCACTTTACCCTTCTCCCCTGCATCTGTCTTGCCTGTTGAGATTATGAGCTCTTCAGGGGAGGCACAGGTTGCTGATGCAAAGGAGGGGCTGCTATCAGTGATCTGAAGGTGCAACGAGAGCAGACTGACAGGGAGCACAGTGCACAGCCCAGCAGAGAAGTGCGGAAAGGGAGATTCTAGGGAAAGGGTCTCTGCAGGGGAATGACCTGAGCAGTTAGGGCAGAGCCCTGCAGCTGGTCACCCTGCCTTGGACCTGCAGCACAGGCTTGGCCAATTTACCTGCTTTCAGCTTCTCCTCTGTGAAAAAGAGCAACTTGCTTTGGAGGACAGGCAGCTCAGCACATCCCCAGTGCTCAACCAGCCTTTCTCCAAGCTGTGAGGTTGCAGTGCAGCTTTTCCAAGGCTATTGCACTCAAAGCTCTGGTGCCATCCTCTTGGCTTGCTCCATCATCCTGAGAAGGTGCTCTCCAGCCAGAGAGGCGATTGATACCCTCAGCTTGCAGCTGAAGAGAGCTGGACCTCCCAGGGATGCAGGATATCCCTGCAGGGAGTTGACCCTGCTGATAGCCCAAACTGGAAACACTGTGCAGGGTCTGCTTTTCCTTGGAGCCAGAGGAGGCAGAGCAAGGCTGCAGGAGCACAGGGGGACTGCTGACTTCAAAGCCCCACAGCATGAAGGGGTCAGACATGCCAAAAGCCCTCAAGTCTTGGGCAGAGTCAGAAGAGGAAGCTCCCAGCATCAGGAGGGCTCAAGGACAACGTGAACAATGGCAGGGGATGTGACTCATGGACAGCACAGGGCAGGTTCAAGGACACAATGCCTTGAGAAGTTTAGGTTTAAAAACCCCTAAAATAAATAAATAAAAGGAGGCCTTTGAGAGTGCTTCCACAGGATCAGCCTTACCCTCAGATCCCAGCATGGGGGAGGCAGGCAGAGCCCTTGGTGGGGCTGGAGGAGAAGATGCAAGAGGCTTGAGAGAAGGAAATGACAGCACCAGAGGCTGGGAGAGCAAAGGAAGGATGGGGCATGGGGCATGAGGCCAGGAACAACAGCAGTGGCTCCCACCCTACCAGGGAGGTTTATAATAGCACACCAGCAATCACTGCCCGTGAAAGGCAGCCTCCGGGTGCTCTGGGTCAGGCTGGGTCAGCCCTGGTACTGCCCAGAGCTGAGCCTCTCTTTTCCAAGGCCATGGAGCAGTGCAGCTATGCAGCGAGCCCACAGCAAGCCCACAGCATGCCTCCCAGCTCCTCTTACTGCAGTGCCCAGGGCAGGCACAGCTAGGAGCTGGCAAATGGGTCTTCTGCCAGCCTCTGATCTGCAGCCAGCCCAGCCAGGCAGGACCCAGAATCCATCTCCATGTAGCAAGTGGCTGGTGGGTCTCTGGTTATCAGCACCAAGCTGCACTGGCATGTCTCTTATCAGCCAACAGCAGTGAGAGGCTGGAGCCAGGTTTAGCACCAAGCTTCCCCCTGGCTTTGGGGATGTCCTCCGTGGTCTGCCCTTTGTGGTAGCTGGGGGAAAGGGGGAGGACATCCCTACAGCACAGCCGGGCTGTGACCCCAGGAAGCCCAGGGTCGCCCTGCACGGAGGATGCTGTAGCTGAGGGGCAGGCAGAGATGATGGATGAGACAAGGCAGTTACAGTGGTCCTGATAATAAACAAAAACACCGTGGCCTTGGGAGACAATGAACACAGAGGAGAGGATGTTTCTCTGTGCTCACCCATCAGTTTAACCACCGTGCAGCTGCTGCAGAGACCACCTGGTTCCCTGCCTTGAGGTTGGGGTTTGGATCAAATGCCTTGTGTGTATAGCATTCAACATCCCCTTGGTGAGGGAGAACTGCCACAGAGTCAGGCTCAGACCCTCATTGTTGTTAACCCTGCCAGAGTGCTCATGGTGCCAGCACAGGGCAGCATCCTCCCATGGACTATCATAACAGCAGGGAGGGCCCTTCTATCATCCTGCCTGACCTTGTCCTCATGATTAAGGCAGATCTACTTAACTGCACCCATTGACCTTCCCTCCCACCCCAACTCAACTTTCCAATGACTTGCCCTACAATTCCCCCTGGATTGGGCAGGTGCCAGCAAGTGTTGGCAGACACAGGAGGGTGGGTGATGCACAGCAGCCCATTGGGGACCCAGTAGTGACAATGGCCCACAGGCAGGGACAGGAATTCAGCTGTTAATCCCATTCAGCTGGTGGAAAATGGCTTGGAAATGTGCTGCCCTTTACCCATAGCACCCAGAGGAGAGCCCTGGGGCACCCAAGGGTAGGGGAGATGAAGTGGGGCTGTGCACAACAGTTGTGGGAACAGGAGGAGGGCCAGGAGCTCCCTGAGGCAGCCGGGAGCGGCTCCTGGCAGAGGAGGGTTTGTGTCCCTCAGTAACTGGAGCCTGACCCTGGAGGAAGGGGAGAAGGAAGCGCCAGCTGGGAGCAAGCCTGGCTGCGGCGAATCCGGGCAGCAATCCCTGCCTGCGGCCCAGCAGGTCCTTCCCCCGCAGGGACCAGCAGACGTCAGTGGCATTTCCAGCCCGCAGGCATTGGCCCCGCTTCCCCTCTGCCCTGGAAACGGGGTGGAAGGAAGAGAGACGCAGCCTCCGGGTCAGCCGGTTCCCTTCGGATGGAGCCGTGCCCATGCCCACGTACACCCCACCTGCACCTGGGGCTGCACCCATCACCTGGCCAGCACTGCTCCCCTTGACAGCTTCCCCCCCTCTGTTCTGACACACTGCTACAAGCCACACGATTTCGGGTCATTTCTCAGCCTGGGTCTTATGGATCACCCTGGGGTTTTCAGCCCTGCTCCACCTCCCATCCGGCAGCAGTCTGTCTCTATGTCCCCTTCCCATGGCCCTGTGTGTGCACCTTTTCCTGCACAGCACCAAAGGCAAGAGCAGCCTTGCCAGCATAGCCAGTCTGTCCCTAGCTGTATCCCACCACTTTTGAAGAAGAAAGCCGCATGCTGTGACTTCTGGAAACTGTAAGGTCCAACTTCACTGCTGGCCTCTCCTGCTTTTATCCCTGGGAGCAGGAGCTTGCTGGGATGACAGCTGCTGTGATCCTGTGTCCAGTGCAGCAGTCGCTGTGGTGGTGCTGGGGGATGCTTGCCCCAGCAGCCAGCCCCAAACCTGGTGCTGCACATCACAGGCCCAGGGATGTTGTTTCAGGAGTGTTTAACCAGGAGACAAGAGCTTATTGTGCCTCTCGCACACCCACGTGCCTGCAATTGTGCTGGAGGGGCCATGCTGGCCACATCAGGCTGCTGCACAGGAGGGGCTACAGCCTGAGCAGCAGAGCCTTTCCCACTGCCACGTCTCTGCTTCACATGGAGCTAGGTCCACGGCACACTAAAAAGCCTTGGGGTGGGAGAGGGACAGTGTCCCGATTGGGCTGTGGTGGCACATAGCCTTCCCTTGGAGGGATGCTTTGCGCCAGCAGATAGCCAAAACCCTTTTTTTATGCAAGCTTTTCTGTTCTGAAGCCCAGGGAAACATGCTCAGAGTTATAGCAAGCAATTCTCTTTCAGCCCTCTCCCCATGGTTTCAGAGTGCAGAGGCTTTAGGACTCCAAGAGCTCCTCTGAAATGGAGCCTGGGCTCCTTGGGCCTCCAACCCTGCAAACCAGCCCAGATAATGGTCAGTGCAGTTTTCCTCTTTGCAAGGGTGACTCACTGTTTCCTCCAGGTAGGCTCATGGGAGGAGGCTTCATGAGCTTTGAGGCACCGAGGTGGTGGGGTTTTGCTAGGGCATTGGCTGGAAAGTTGGATTCCTTTGGGCAGAGCTGGGTAGCCACAGCTGTCCTGGAGAGAGGCAGCATGGGGCCTCAGGCTGCTTCTTGCATTTCTCATGGATGGGTTTCTCTTTCTCCCACAATGTGCTCCACAGATCTGCTGAAATCCAACAGCTCTCGCCTGTTGCTGGCCTCAGGGGACGGGATGGATTTCCAAGCCCTTTTGGTGGATGAAGACAGGGCCTGGCTGATGGTGGGAGCAAAAAACCACATCTTCCGGTTCTACCTGGACCATCCCAGCAGAGAGCCTGAGAAGGTCTGTACTGGCCCTTTCCTCTCCAGGAGCCACTCCTGGTTCCATGCTGGGGCGTGGAGGTGGATGTGCTCCGAGCTGGGCTGCCCTAACGTCACCAGGGACACATTTACACCAGGATGTCTCAATCAGTGGGGTCAACCCATCCCTGGCGGTGCTGAGCCCCGCTGGGATGGGCTGACGTCGGGGAAGAACAGGGCCAGGAGACCTGGGCGGACCCTGGGTGCGGTGCAAGGGCAGTGCTCGGAGCCCTGCTATCCCACCTATCCCTGCTGCTCTGCAGGAGCTCCAGCAGCGAGACCACTAATGTCATCCCAAGACATCCTGCTGGCGGGTGTGCAGCTCCAGCCCAACAAAAGAAAAGCCCATTAAGGCTCAGCAGCATGGCGTTCCCATGGGCTGGGATCCAGGATCGCCTGCCCACTGATGGGTGTGCCGTGGCCCACCCAGCTCTGACCCCATGCCAGATTCCCTCTGAGCCTGTTTGCAGGCTGCCTGCCAAGCTCAGTCAGGCCCTGGGGACCCAAGAGTGTCAGAGCCACTGCAGAGCAGCCCCTCACCGTGTGCCTAACCCTGGCCCCTTTGGCCAAGCACATTCCCATCAGTACCCCTGGTCAAGCAAAGCAGGGCTGCATCCTGGGGCCTTTGTGTTGCAGATTTTCTGGCCAGCCTCCCAGGAGCAGGTTGAGCATTGCCAGCTGGCTGGGAAGAACGTGGAGGTAAGCAGCTTACCATGGGTATTAAACACCAACATCATTCCATAATGGAGCCCTGCGCTCTGCCTGACATGAGGTTGTTGAGCCAGCCAGAATTCAGCTCAGCTTGCCAGCTGCCAGGGCAAGACCTGGCCAGGCTCCTGCATCCCAAGCAGACACACCATGGAGCTGGGCATGAGCGCCCAGACCTGGGCTCAGCCCAATGACCAACATCTCCCCTTGCGCAGACGGAGTGTGCCAACTTCATCCGCCTCCTCCAGCCCTTCAACAGGACCCACGTGTTCGCCTGTGGGACCGGCTCCTACCAGCCCGTCTGTGCCTTCATCCAGCTGGGAGCCTGCGAGAAGGTGAGGGACACCATGGACAGACCCATACCCATTGAGACCCTCCTTTCAGCAAGTGGGGGGTATAGGGAGCCAGCCTGGTGGTCCCTGGCACTTATGTGTCCTTGCTGATCATCGCAAGAAGCAGCCCTGGTGTGGCAGTGCCAGGGTGCCTTCCTTGGGGAAAGCGCCAGGTCGTGGCAGCCCTCTCAAGGGACCTGCTCATC
Organism: Agapornis roseicollis; assembly: GCA_002631895.1. Taxonomy (NCBI): domain Eukaryota; kingdom Metazoa; phylum Chordata; class Aves; order Psittaciformes; family Psittacidae; genus Agapornis; species Agapornis roseicollis. The sequence goes on from NDXB01022388.1 coordinate 38,408, forward strand.
AGATACTTCCAACTCTTCTCCACATACCCAGCTTGTTTCCAGCCTCTCCCCTGGCTGACACCTCCCCTTTGGCTCTGGCAGGGTCCTGGAGCTCCCACCATGCGGTTGGTGACTCACTCCTTGGAATCGGGGCGAGGGCGGTGCCCATACAGCCCCCATGAACCCTTCACAGGACTCCTTGTGGGTAAGAGAAGTGGGGAGCAGAGGATGCTGAAGGTGGGAGCACTAGGAATGGTCTGTGCTGGGAGGTACTGGCAGCAGTGCCTGCTTTTGCTGTGATTTTGGGCTGGTGCCCAAGCATATGCGAGCGAGAGGAGCCATCCCGCAGAGCCTGCTCCTGGCCTGGCTCATGACATTGTGGTTCCTGCACAGAATCCCAAGTGCGGGTGCAGATGGAGCAGTGCACACATGGGGAGTGCAGCAGCAGCAGCCTCCTGCCCACCTTGTACCAGCACTGAGGAAGGGCCAGGGAGCAGCTGTGCTGGGTCATGGATCTGGGGAGTGCTCCCAGCCAGGCTCTGCGACCTCCACCCTCACTGCCCCTCTGGGGACACAGGGGAGACCTTCCAGTGAACCTCCATCAGTGGCACCCAACCCACTCAGCACCACTCTGACCTGCAGATGGGGAGCTGTATTCTGGTACCTCCAGTGACTTCATGGGTAGCAGCGCTGCCTTCTTCCGGACCTGGGTCCATGGGGCTGAGCAGAGCTACATCCGGACAGAGCAGAACCAGGACCACTGGCTACATGGTAGGAACAGGGGCCATGGGAGCTCTCCTGCCTTCTGGGGAGAGGCTGGGGCCAGCACTGGGCTCAGAGCTCAGTGGTCTGGCTCTCTTCACCTCTCTGAGGGGAGGCATCGATGAAGCCTCTGGTGGGACTCAAGCTCCAGCACACACTCTGCAGCCTGAGCACCAGGAATGGGGCTCTGCCATGGGGCTCCCTCTGTACCCTTAGCATCTCACACTGCTCCCAAGGGCAGTACCACAGGGTCAGATCAGGGCACAGGGACACATTATGCTGTTCCTTCCCCCTGCAGAACCCACATTCATTGGTGCCTATGCCATCCCTGATACCTACAACCCGCATGACGACAAGGTCTACATCTTCTTCCGTGAGACAGCCATGGAAGCTGGGCAGTGGGAGAGGCAGCACATCCATGCCAGGGTGGCCCGTGTCTGCAAGGTCAGTCACCAGAGGCCAGCAGGCCATGGGTGGGTGTCCCACCAGGTGGGATTCACCTCCTCTGGGCCAAGCTGGGTCCAACAGCAGGATATGAGGGTGACAAAGAGCAGTAGGCTCAGGGCTGGGGGTGACCTGTTATGGGGATGGAGGAGCACGAGGTGTGTGGGAGGCTCAAAGAAGGCTGAGCCTGGCTGTTGGTGCCACAGAATGACGTTGGAGGGAAGCACAGCCTCATCAACCGCTGGAGCACATTCCTCAAGGCCCGCCTGGTGTGCTCCATCCCCGGGCCCCATGGCACTGAGACACACTTCGACCAGCTTGGTAAGTGCACAGCCCAGCCTGCAGCCTGAGCAGCATGGCCATGGCTGCTCCTCCCAGCATGCCCCAGGGAGGTGGGACTGGCACTGAGGATGCTCACTACAATCCCTGCGCTGGTGCTCCAGCTCCTGTGCCTCACATCCACCCCTCTCGTTGCAGAGGATGTTTTCCTCCTGCATACCCGGGATCCCCAGAACCCCCTCGTCTTTGGGCTCTTCACAGTCTCCAGGTGAGCAGGGCTGTGCTACCTCCTACCTAGGGCAGTGCAGAGCACAGCCCCTCACCAGTGCTGCTCCATGGGGAGATGGGGAGCCCTGGATGGGCAGAAGGGCAAGAGTGGCACCCAGCTGGCAGAGGAAGGGCCACAGGCCAAGTCACTGCTTTTCCTGCTGCTGGTTCACCAATCCATCTGCCAAGCCACCAGGCTTGGTGTTGACATGGCCAGCAGTTGCCCAGGCTGGACCAGCTGTGCCAAAGGGACTCCATGCACAATGCCAGGGCTGACAGGAGTTGGTGGGCTCAGGGGTGTCTCCATGGAGCCGCAGGAACACTGACAGCCCCATGCTCCCCACAGCGGTGTCTTCAGTGGCTCTGCCGTCTGTGTCTACTCCATGGCTGCTGTGAGAGCTGCCTTCAGTGGCCCCTTCGCACACAAGGAGGGATTTGACTACCGCTGGGTAGAATACAAGGGCCGTGTCCCCTACCCCCGCCCCGGCACGGTAAGGAGCTGGGGAGCAGGGTGGGAGCAGGCAGGACAGAGTGGCCTGGCCCTGATGCAGCCTCCGTGCCTCCATGCAGTGCCCCAGCGAGACGTACGACCCCCTCCTGCAGTCCACCAAGGACTTCCCCGACGAGGTGATCAGCTTCATGCGCACCCACCAGCTGATGTGGGAGCCTGTGTACCCACAGGGCCGCCAGCCCGTCCTGGCCAGGGTCAATGTTCCTTACCGGCTGCGGCGCCTGCTGGTGCACAGGCTGGAGATGGAGAACCGACACTACGAAGTGCTTTTCCTCGGCACAGGTGGGAGCTCACACAGCCCTGGGGATGCTGTCACCACAGGGATGCTGTCACCACAGGGATGCTGTCAGCAGGGCACATCGGCCCTGACAGCTCGTTCTCTCGCTGCTTTCATAGATGAAGGCAAAGTCCTGAAGGTGGGGCTGGCCGGTGGCATGAGCCATGGCACAGAGGTGATCAGCCTGGAGGAGATCAGCGTCACTAAGGTACAGGAGGCCAGGGCTGGACCACACAACCTCCCCTCACCCTTTGGCATCCTCTTTTCAAGCTCTTGCAGCAGGTCATTGGCCTCTTTTGGGTCCCTCACCTCTCTGCCGATGGCAGCCCATGTAGTTACCATGGAGGGGAAGCAGGAGCACTGAAGCCACATCATAACCCAGCTCCCGATCCAGTTCCTGGGGGCATAGGGGTGCACACCAGAGCTTGAACTGAAATGGGGGGGACTGAGCCCGGGTTTGAAAGCGTGGCTGCAGGCAGGGCCACATGGAGCAGGACGGGCACAGGCTGCTCATATGGAGCTGGAGGAACTGGGAGCAGGGACCAGGGCCAGGGTCCCAGCCCCACTGGCAGGCTGTGGCACCTAGAAGGTCCTCACAGGGCTGTAGCACCCTCTCCTTCCCCTCCAGGTGCCTTCTCCCATCCTGGACATGAAGCTGTCACCGAAGCGGGTGAGTCCTCCCTCCTGCCCCAGCCCCTCTGCCTGGGTGCCTTGGCCCCAGGGCTTGCATGTTTAGGGAATGGGATCGTGCCAGGACAGCCTGGGGGGGTCTCTGCCTCGCACTCCCCCTGCCTCCCAGTGCCCCTACCCCAGCACAGCAGGTTCCACAGCTTGCCCCAGTTTGCAGCCATGGGTGCTGACTGGTTTCGTTCTTGCCTGAGCAGCAGGAGGTGTTTGTGAGCAGCACCCACGGGCTGATCCAACTCTCCCTGTACCGCTGCGAGCTCTACGGCAAAACCTGCACCGACTGCTGCTTGGCCAGGGACCCTTACTGCACCTGGGACAGCAGGACCTGCGCCCCACACATGCTCACCGAGAAGAGGTGAATGTCCACCTGCACCAGCCCTGCTGCTCCCATGCAAAGGGACGGTGTTTGGAGCAGGGAAGGGCGAGCTTTATCCACCAGCCCAGACCCCTACTTCTCCCCTGCCCTCCTTCCTCCCTGGCTGCTCTGCCATGAGGGGTCCCACAGCCCTGTCTGCTTCCCCACAGGCGTGCCCGCTGCCAGGACGTGCTGAAGTCTGACCCGCTCAGCCAGTGCCAGGACACTGCAGAGGGTGAGCATCAGACCCAGCCTTCCCTGGGAGCCCGGTGCAGGCACCAGCTCAGCCCCGGGCCAGGTGCTGGGACCCCAGTGTCCACCGCGGAGCCTGTGCTGGGTGCTCCGTGCTTCCCTCCCTCCCCGCCTGTCAAACACAGCTGCCATGCATGGTACTCACCTTGCTCCTGTCCTGTTTCGCGCAGGGACCGCTGCTGTGGAGAAGCTGGTGTTTGGGGTGGAGAAGAACTCAACCTTTCTCGAGTGCCTGGCGCGCTCCCCGCAGACCACTGTGCGGTGGCTGGTGTGGCACGGCGAGGACATGGACCTGAGCGAGGTACGAGGGAACAGGCCAGTGGGAGGAGGCGCAGGGGTGGCTCTGTCCCTGGGGCTGACCCACGGTGTTCTGCCTTTGCCGCAGGTCAGAAGCAGCGGGCACTTCTCGGTGCTGGAGCAGGGGCTGCTGATCCGGCAGCTGGCTCCGGAGGACGCGGGCACCTACGAGTGCCAGGCCATGGAGCGCTCCTTCTCCCGGCCCCTCACCCGGTACAGCCTCCGCATCATCAGGCACGAGGCCATGGAGCTGCCACCTTACAAACGGAGCAAGGGAGCCGAGCTGGGAGGGACCCACCAGAGTCCCCGGCCCCGCATTGACCTGCACGCGGGCTACAAGGGCTTCCCGCGGGCCCTGGGGGCACCGGGCACCAGCCTGGATGTCTACTGCAACGCCCTGCGGCTGCAGGAGAGGCAGCGGCAGAAAGCCTGGCACCAGAAGTGGCAGCACCCATCCCGGGACAGCAAGAGCGGCCGGGTGCGGCGGCACCGCCAGCCCCTGTGAGCGGCGGAGGAGCCGGGGCCGCTGCTCCCTCTCCGCTCCGTCCGGGGCCCTTCTTGCTCACAAGATCAGCTCCAAGACGCCTCAGCTTCCTGTGCACAAAGCGCCTCGCTGTTACTACCTCAAACCTGCCAGTCCTCTCCATGCTCCCCAGAGGGCACGCTGGGGCCAGGGCATGCAGCCCGCACCGGCTCCGAGACTCAAAGCTATTTACACCCTGCAAAATATTTATTCTCCTTGTTTCCCCCTAGCCCTTCATGACAATTGTGATCAGCATCAATAAAAGCATAGAGGACAGAAAAGGGAAATGGTGAGCTCCCACAGATGGTTCTCCAACACTCAGCAGCATCCAGCCCTGCCACGGACATCGTGCCTCCAGCCTCCGTCCTTTCCATAGGGAGCAGGCTCCGGTGGGGTGCTCACCTGGGTGGCTGCAGAGGTACCAGAGGATTCCAAATGCCACTGAAGGTAGCAGGGCACAGCTCCTTGTTTGGCTTGGGCACCTGGGGTTTGAAGAGATGCCCATACCCAGATCTGCTCCACTTCAGACCACACCAGCTGGTTCATTTTGACATGTATTTTACAAAAACAAATAAAAGAGAGCCACCAGGCAGTTATACCAACTTACAATTTATTATTTTTTTAAAAAATGACATGAAACACAAGTAAAAATAAATACATCATATAAACAACAAATTGTTCAAAGTCTCTGTTCTGGGAGATCAGGCGAGCGCATCCCGTTCAACACAGAGAAGGGGGAAGCACACGATCATGTGTGGGGCCATCAGACCAACCCACCCTGCTAGCGAGACTCCTCTTTCCAACCACAAAAAGACAGGCCACAAACTAAGGCGGTAGTGAAAAAGAAAAGAAAAAAAAAAAAAAAAACAAAACAAAAAAACAGAAAAAAAACCCCAAACCAACACAAAACCCCAGACGAGCCCCAGCAATGGGTNACCACAAAAAGACAGGCCACAAACTAAGGCGGTAGTGAAAAAGAAAAGAAAAAAAAAAAAAAAAACAAAACAAAAAAACAGAAAAAGAACCCCAAACCAACAGAAAACCCCAGACGAGACTCAGCAATGGATTCCTGCAGGTTCCCTTGGTCTGCCAGAGACTGCAGCTTCGAGCCTGGTGCCACAAGCAGCCCTGTGGGCTGGGAGGCAGCAGGTTGCCCTCCCTGCCTTCCACCTTGTCCCTTCAAAGGGAGCACTTGCTCTGAGTCACAAGGAGCCATCACCTCATTGTATCCTAACTGGACTATGTTCCCCTCTTAACCTCTGCCCCCCACCCCAGCCCTCCCACCCCGGTCCTTCCAAGACTGGATTAACAAAGTTCACTCCAGTGTGGTGAGAAACACCAGCCATGAAGGTATTTGCTGAACTTGTCCCTGTTGGCCTGGAAGCCACCCACAAACCAACAGCAATTCTCTTGCATTCATCAATTTGCTGACATCATTAAGCCAAAAAATGAAGTGAAGCCCCCATGGAATTCCCATCCTTTGCTTGCTGGAATATGGGCTTTCTGTGAGTACCTGCATCCAATCCATCCAGGCACCCCAGCGGGGTCAGTGTGCAGCAGATCCTGCCCAATCCATGGGCCAGGCTGGGCTGCATTGTGCCCTCCCCACAGACCTTCCCAATACCCAAGGGCCACACCAGTAGGAAGCACAGCCACAGTCCCTCTCCTTGCCCCGGGCATTATGTCCTGCAGCAGTACCCAGCCTTCACACAAGTGAGCCCAGGAGTGGAAATCTTCCACTCTAAGAGGAGGGCTGAGGGCTGGGTGACAATGGGGGGGGGGTGGGGGGGGGAGGGCAGCTGGACACCCCCACAGCCCTGTGCTCAGAGATCTTCTTTAGTGTCCAAACCCCTCAGCAGTCCTGCACTGCTGCCCTTCGGTCACCCAAAGCGTTGCTGCCAACTGGCAGCTGCTTCCATCTGGTCATTAGGAGGCAGAAACTCAGCAGCAAAAGCAAAAGTTAACCCGTGCAGAGAGCCTCTGTGCTGGGCTCAGGGAAACCCAGACAGAAACCTCTGCAGCACAACCACATGCTGAAAAGGAATAAAATCTGGGGAGGGCAGATGAGAGGGAGAAGTCCCATGGCAGAGGGGTTTTAGGGCTCAGCGAGGTTCCCCCCACTTGGAAAGCCCCATCATAACCTGCACACCCTCATGGTGTTTGTGGGGTGGAGGAAATCCTTCCCACCATGCTGCAGGTGCCTCTGGTTGCCTTGGAGCACCCCCGGCTGCTGCCAGCCCCCAGCCAGGGTATCACTGTTACCTCTGCGACCACCTCTTAGCAGAGGCTCTGAGGGAGTGCATGGGGCTTCTGAGGGGGACAGAGGTGCTGCATGGCCCCACCGTGCTCAGGATAGGTGGCTGGAGCTCTAACTTGGGTGTCCGCAGTGCAGGGTCACCATGCTGCAGCTGTCTGGAGTCACAGATGTACCACAGCACAAGGAAGCCCCTCACAGCTGGTTGCATCTGCGGACAGACACAACACGGGAGGGCAATGAGGGGTCTTTAAACTGCCATGGCCATGCAGGAGCCAGGAGAGTCCTTGCACTTCACCCTGGTGAACTGCCAGCCCATTGCACAAGCGTGCACCCTGCAGCAACTGAGCACTGGCCACCACCAGCTCCTATAGCCACAGGGCTGCTTGGGCTGCGCCAAGGAACCCCCGGAGATCAGACAGCAGCATGGGATGCACCAGGGCCCACTGAGGAAGCCCCGGGTGCTCTCCTGTAGAGGCAAGGAGCAGAGCAAACAGCACAGGTACCACATCCAGACTCCAGTGCAACTGCCCCTGCTGCAGCTTTACGCCTTGTCCCAGCACAGAGCCACAAAGGACTTGGGAGGGTGTCTTGGATGAACCCCACTGCCCTGACTGCCACCCATGAGGACAAGGGCTGCAGCAGGGCACTGGTGAGACACTGCTCCCACTCGCACCCACAGCTCTCAACACTTGCTACTCTTGACAAGGAAAACCCCTGCCTAGGTCCATTTCCCAAATCCACCGGAAAACTGAGAGCCTCACAGGAATGCAACGGACATCTGGGCAAGCTCGTCATACAATCAGTGTCACAGGGTTGTGCATGAGGTGGACACACAGAGCACAGGAGGGCATGACTCACAGATGCAGCACTGTCAAGTCTTTGGAGAAACTTGCATGAACACCATCAGTTAATTTGCTTTGTTACTTTTGTGGGGGGGGGGTTTGATTTTTATTTCCATGGTGCATCCAAAGACAAGTTGTCCAGCAGTTTGCTCAGAACCCCTCGGTTTTCAACTCCTAGGATATGTTAAAGAAGAAAGCACTATTTTAATGTTTGTTTGTTTTTTTTTTTTTTTTTCAAAAAAATA
>NDXB01022388.1:46476-67986 GCA_002631895.1 Agapornis roseicollis
TTTTTTTTTTTTTTTTCAAAAAATAATTAAAATAATTTGCATAGCTAAACTGTTGATCTAAGGCTTCTATGAATGGTGTGGTTATATTTGACAGACAATGTCCATTGAACAGAGAAAGACACTAGGAAAGCCCCATAACATCTTTTATTATGAATTTGTAATGCACGCGTGCACACACACCCCTCTCTTGCTTGGGAAGGGAGGTCCCAACCTTTCATTGCCCCTTTAACGGAGGATGCCAGGACATCCTGCCCTTTCCTACTCCTAGTTGGTCCTAGCAAACACCAGTGACTGCAGCTTCCATAGCCCGAGAGGTCCCCTACAAGCTACCAGTGCTCTAAGGTCTTAGACACATCCCACACAAGGAAGGCAGCACACCTGCCTGGTAATGCCCAGGTGTGACACAGAGATTCCTAGATTCCAAGTCTCCATCCTAACATATTAACACAGTCACACACACCAAATCCAGCTGTAGTTGGGTATCCCAGCCTCTCCTTAGGAGCCCTGCACAAGGTAAGCAGCCAGCATGTTTGCTGCCAGGGCTAAGGCCAGCCTCTGCTCCCATGTGCAGAGCAGGTCTGAGCCAAGCACAGGAGATCTGCCTTTCTAACTCCGCATGCCTCCTCACTGAGAATGAGCATGGGAGGCTTTCCAGCCTTTTTACTTGCCCCAACACAACAAGAGGACTCCATCCTCTTTCCAGCTGCTGCAGAACATGCAGAGCAGCTCCTCCCTGCTCTGGCATGATCCCCTGATGGGCACATCCAGCCAACATGACATGGCTCAGACACAGGCAACCTCCACAGCTGGCCCTGCTTCTAGGCTATACTTTGATCAACCAGCTGCTTCTCCCCACACAGACAACCCAACAAGCAAGCACTGCATGATGGAGGCCAGCATTTTATTTTTAATATGGAAATTAATTTAAAAGTAGAAAGAAAGACTCCTCCAAACAATAAATATTACGCTTTCATGAAATAAATTAATGTAGAGATTCTGTGCAGGGGGAAGTTGCTCCAATCACAGATTCAACAGCAACCAGCACTGGGTCCAGTGTGTGTCCCCCCCCCAACCTTCTCCCTTGCCTTGAACTGTTCAGAAGCAGTAGGGAGCCCACCTCCTGTGGTGGGCCACAGCTGGGTGAGACATGGCCATGGGAAGCCATAGAACTGGGGAAGCCACCAGGATTCCCCTCTGATGGCCACTGAGACATCTGGGATTGCTCCACTCATCTGGCACAGAGTTGGCATCAGAACCACAGGACCGACCTACCTTGGACAGGATCCTCTCGAAGAGTCCAGTGGAGCCCCCACTAAAACCCTGCCCTCATCACTGCAGCAGGGGCTGCCGGGAGCCCTCACACTAGTTCCATGTGAATTTGAGAGGATCACAAATTGTCTGTGGGGTGTTTCGTTTCTTTTTCTTTTTTTTCTTCTTTTTCTTACATCAATCCCACCCCCCATGTAGGAGCCCCCCCACTCCCTCCCCAGTAAAAACACTTCGTCCCCAACCTCTGCTGGATTCACCCCCCCACCCCCAGCCCACACCTCCCGGAGTGAGAGAAGTTCACAGATAAGGCAGTTTGTGTGAAAGGGAGCTCAGCCCTGCCAGTGGTCAAGCCTGTGCCTCCAGGCCTGAGAAGGGCTTTGAATTGCAGCACCAAGCCTCCCCCTTCCAGACAAGACAGAGAACAGTGACAGACAGACAGACAGAGCATGGGAGGGAGGCACTCCTATGGTTTGCATTGCTGCTCCCCTCCTCCGCTGGCCACTGCTCCCCTCGGCCCTCAGGCCCTCGCGGGTCCACTCTATTCTCCTCCCATCTCCCAGCCCCCTGATACAGTTCAGATCCTTGACAGCTAAAACAACAATTAAACAAAATGAAGAGAACAAAACCAACCCCATGCCACACCCTTTGCACCTTTCTCCACCCGCTGCCGTGGCCCAGAGGGGAAATCCTGACTCCCAAAAAGGTCCTGCAACTTTTGCCTCCTGGCAGAGCTGAGACCAAGCAGGAGCTGGGCCCATTATTTCCCTGTGATCTCTATAACATCGTCGTCTTTGTCCTCGTCATTAGAGCTGCATCCCACCTCTGGGACCTCCTGGGTTTCAAACTGAGGCACCTGGGACCGAAGGAGGCCCCCAGCCGGGTAGCCCGAGTGAGGGGACATGTAGCCAGGGTAGGCAGATGCCATGCTCCTGGGAAGGCTGCTAGGCAAGACGGGGGCTGGGAAAGGAGCAAACATCCTGGGCTCGGGCAGGAGTGACTGTGTGAAGGGAAGAGAGTAATTGGGCAGCACCCCTGTCAGAGAAGGGTTTAGCATGAATGAGGGGATGCTGGCGGTGACTGAGGTAGCAGCAGAAGAGCTGGCGGTGCCGGCTGTCAGCAGAGGGTCAGTAGTCACAGGGAACACCAGATGAGGGTCTGGGAGTAAATTGGGCAGCTGGTAATAAGAGGAGCCAGTGCCCATGTATAAGGAGTTTCCTGGTTGGGAGGCAAATGGATGGGTTAGGTTGTGGTTTAAAGAGACAGGAGGCATGGTGAACCCACCAGATACGGGGTACCCGTGTTCGTACGGCTGCATGGATGATGGCAACTGCCGCTTCTTCTGCTGCCTGCGAGCTTGCTCCTCTGGAGCCGATGGTGAGGATGACTTGCGCTTGTTGCCCCGTAAGTCCAACACCGAGTGGGCATCCACGTGCTGGCTGGTGTCTGGCAGGGCTGAAGACACGGAGGGAGCCATGCAATGAATCCCCACATGCTGCTCAGCTCCTCGGGCTGCTAAGCTGGGCGCGTTGTCCGTGCAGGCAGGGAGGCCTTGCGCTGCGTTGGTGCTGGGAGAGCTGTGCCGGGACTCCCGGGCAGCCGCTGCCTCCGCGTACTGCTGCAGCTCGCTGATGATCTCGGGGCTGTCAGGGGATATGGGCCGAGTGAGCTCCTCTGCGCTGGGGAGCTGCGGTGATGAGGCACTGTGTCTGCCATTGCTTGTGGACTCCAGTGACAAGCTCTGGGAGCCTGGAAACAAAGAGACGGAGGAGGTGAGAAAGACAACCTTGGAGAAAAACCTGGGGCAACAGCGGAAAGGAAGGTGGGGAAGATCATGGGGAGACTGTGAGGCCTGCTCTGAACATGGGCATGATGGAACATGGCCAAGGAACACCACCCCAGACACTTAGGTAGGAAAGCATGTGAGTAAGCTCCACACAGTGCTCACAAGCCCCTACCTGAGGCAGCTGTTCGATGGTCTTCGTTGCCCTTTGGCTTTCCAGTGGTCCGGATAGCAAAAATCCGCCCATCGCTGGTCCGGATATACGTCCCTGGAACAGAGGCAGAACAATTTCATTCATCCTGAACCCATGAGCCTGTGAGACTGCCTGGACAGGAATAGGACAGCAGTGCTGCATAAGGCCAGCCCACAGATCATGCAGGGAGGTCAGTGAGGGGTTTCTGCCCCCTTCCTCATTCCTCACTTCCACCTTCAGCTTTCCTGTGTTGGAGCTGCCCCTCCCAATGTGCTGTGGGACAGAAATGTGGAACTTTCATGCTTGAGACTAAGTTTGCTCTGGGAGCACTAGGAAGTGTTCCGCTGCCACAGTATGTGCAGTATGCGTTGTGAAAATGAGACACCAAGCCACGAAGTTCAACAGCTCCTCTCAAAGGCATGAGCAGCCACTACTGCAATAGTCCTGACGCATCAGCTATGGTAGTACACCCAAAGGATGGGGTGCAAGCAAGCCACTGAAAGTCTAGATCTCCTCCCCTTGTTTCTTTTCCTCTCAAGGGACTGATTTGTGCTTTTACATCCTTGTCTTTGCTAATTAGCAATGGCTAGGATCCTATCCACAAGTCTTACCAAGACACAGCCTTACCTTTTGTCCCTCGGATGATGTGGATGCTCTCTCCAGCACTGATTCTTGCCTGTACGTCAGTGGATGTGTTCGTACCAGGAATCACAATATCTGCCAGTGGGGAAGAAACAGAACAGTGCCCATGAAATCACACACAAGCCACAGTCAGGAGTGAGGAGGTGTACCACCAAACCCCTTAGCTTCAGTGCAGTTGTCTTTTCTATATGTGCTGCTAAAAGCAAGCCCTGGGTTGATTTCTGAGCAGCATCAGAAGGGAGCAGAGGCTCCAAGGAAGCAAAAGCCATGCTTCTCTGGCACAGCATCTCCCCTGTTCCAACAAGGACAATTGGTGACGGTACTTAAGGCCCTCTAATGGGAAATTCACTCGAAACAACCCACTAGGCCCATCCCCTTTGGACACCTGCAGGAAAAGTCACCCTGGTACAAAGGAACCATTTAGATGCAGAGGTCATATCAGTGGTTCTGACGGCCACCTGCCTACAGTCCATGAGGGCATCAGCGACTCATCCTACTCTTCAATTCACCATGGGCATCACAACTCAACTCACTGTGAACATGAGCCACTCACCTGTGGTGGTGACAATCTTCTGCACAAAGACACCAGCTCGCTGTAGATAGTTGATGGGAAAGTTGACAGCAGGGTTGGAACTTGAGGTTGATCCTGCACTGCCTATGGGGACATGCCGAGGCATCATAGGAATAGGAGTGGATTGAACTGGGCGGACACTTGCCACTGGCTTGTCCTCACCCTTGAGGGCTGGTCGCCTAGTGAGAGAAGAAGGAAGGAAATGCAGTGCCGCAAATTACAAGGATAATCATCCCCTGCCTCTTCGTTTCATGTCTACCGCATGGGAAGAAAAGGAAGAGGCAGGTACTCACCAGTTCCTCTGGCTAAAGGCAGGGATGCTCGTCAGACTCTGGTCACTGGCTGGGTAATACTGTGCGTAGGACGGCCGGGTATAGGGGACGGATGCTCGCTTTTCCTCCTCGTAGCTCTTCTTGGCTGCTTTCTTCTCTGCCTTGGTCAGCTTGTGCTCCTTCCGGTCGATCAGCAGTGACTCATGCTGAAAAGGCTCCTGCAACCCCACAGCACCGAGGCTTTGACACCAACACACCACGAGAGGGAACCAACATGCCTCAAATGGCAGCCACCCTGTTCCTGCATCAGCACTGTCTCCATCCCAGGCAGGAGCAGCAGAAAGGGAAGCTGGAAGCAGAGCTGGTCACAGCAAAGCATGCATGGGGCAGTGCTTGGATGTGACCAAAGCTCAGCTTGAAGAGTGAGAGAGACAGCTAAGCCATCACTAAGCCTGCTCAGCCAAGGTCATTGCTTACCATGAGCACACAGTAAAACCCACAAGCCAAAGGCCAGGCTGAGCACAAGCACAGAGACTACCAAGACACTAGCCACCAGAGCCCCATGGCATTCAGTCACAGGCCCACTTTGCTGCACCACCCTGCCACAGGAACTCTTGACAACACAGGCAATTGCTGGCTGTCACATCTTTGTTTTAAATCCACACCAGGAAGAGAGGTGGCAGCAAGCTGGGACATGCCACTGCCACCTTCCCACCCAGCACCAAGTTGAAGAAAGGGATGCCCTACAACCTGCACCCAAACCTAATCAGGACAGAGGTGGCTCTAAATGTGCAGAAGATATTGCAAGGCTCTTAGGGCCCTCTGTAGAGGATTTTTTACCTATTTGCACCAGCACACACATGTGTGTGGTGGCCACCTGACCACCATGTCACCATCAAACAGATTCCTTCAGACCTACTGCCTGTGCCAGCAAGGAAGCTGGCTGGTTTTACCTTGGTGATGAGGTGAGGATACTTGAGACAGGCTAATTGTAGAACAGACTCCTTTATCTTGCTTGGATTGAGGGAGAGCTGAGCAGGGTCAGATTCCTCTTCCACAAAATGCAGCAGGTTCTCCACCTCCCGTCGAGTAAAGTTCAACACTGGGTTCAGATCATCCACCACCCGATCTGGAAATGAGAGGGAGCGGAGTGAGCAACGAAGGGAAGTGATAGGTAGTGCTGTGCTTCCTACGCTCCTGCCCTAATACAGCTCCCTCACTGCCATCTGCACCATTCTCAGAAGGCTTCTGCAAATGTCAGGGCAAGATCATGCTGGCAAATGCCTTGTCCTCCACACTGCACAGCAATGCAATTACTGGGCTCCTGGCATACACAAACATGAAGCTAATTACAGATGATGTCCCATCTCACATCACAAAATGGAAAGAAAACATACAAGCCCTGAGACAGAACTGCAGCTATGTCAGTGTGTGCCCTCCCAAAATTCCCATTAAAAAAGCTCAAGTTAATAACCAGGAACTGAAATTTTCCTAACTCTGTTGAAAGCTCAGAAATACAGCAATGGTCCCTCATCCACAAGAGCCTGGAAGTTTTCCCTGGACATTTGTTCCTGCACATAGGGCAAATGGGAGCACATGGAGAAAACACCCATAGACAGACCTCTCCTGGGAGCCAGGCCAGCTGCCAGGAGTCTCCACCTCAAGTGCAAGACAGCATACTGATCATGCTGGGCTGCTGCCTCTGGAGTTAGATTTAGAGACAAAGGACATGGGCAGCAGAACTCTTTCTAGGTCACCCCAACCCTCAGCTGCATGCTCTATGACAGCAACTTGACAGATGGCACAAGCCAGCATAAAAGGTATTTCTGGTACAAGCGCAGGTGAGAACTGGAATGAATTCATTATTCTTGACCCTTAAGTAAGCACTATCAGTCAAAGGTACCAATATGTATTTTAATTTCACTATTTCTCCCCTCTTGCTGCTGGAGAAATTGAAGCACAGAGCTATTTAATGAGTAATGTCCAGTTTAAGACAGGTTGTGCACAGCCCTGCTGCAGGATGCTGGCTCTACAACCCCTACTGCTCTGTCATGAATTGTTTATAGGATGTCATGTCACTTTCAACTCATAAATCTCAAATACAGTCCAGGATAGTATCTCTGTCACTTCTTTGGCTCTCTGTTTCTCAACCTTATAAAACCAGAAGTTATGAAAACCACAGAAATGGAACTTAAAGGATCTAAAAAGACTGAAAACTAAGAGTGGAGTGGCATGTCCCTCAACATTACCTGACATGCCCTGCTTGGAGATCTGACGGTCATATATCTTCTTCTCCAGAGTGTAATCAGAAACCAGTCTGTAAATGTGGCATGGCTTCTTCTGCCCATAGCGGTACACTCGGCACACGGCCTGGGCGTCATGGCACGGGTTCCAAGAAGCATCAAACACCACCACTCTGTTTGCTCCAATGAGGTTAACACCCAAACATCCAGCACTGAAAATGAAAGGCAAATTTCAAATTGCTGCCTCAGCCAATTTTCAAAGCTTCTAGGCAGGAACAATCATCACAGCCAAGAGTCCACAAAATGCCTATGGAACATTCCCCCCAATCATGCAGGTAACTTCAAACCCGTGTTTGGTTTCCAAGACTGTTGTTAAGTGTTGCAGAGGACTAAGGCTAGAATTCTACACCCCTAGGGAATTCAGAAGCAGATAGCACTATCA
This sequence comes from Agapornis roseicollis, assembly GCA_002631895.1. Lineage (NCBI taxonomy): Eukaryota > Metazoa > Chordata > Aves > Psittaciformes > Psittacidae > Agapornis > Agapornis roseicollis. The sequence goes on from NDXB01022388.1 coordinate 53,889, forward strand.
TCCCATAGAGTCTTGAGACTATGTTATGAAGACAGTTAAGAACCGAAACCTCATATGCACACACAGCACCAGTGTGCGAATCCTCCACTCTGGCTTTCTGCTCCAGCCAACTTACCGTGTGGACAAAAGAAAGAGCCAAACAGAGGCGTTGCTGAGATCATTAAACTGGTTAATCAGTCGTTCCCTTTCTGAGGCAGAGGTGCTGCCATCCAGTCCTGAGGGGGAAATTGAAGACACACTTAAAAGTTCTGTATGTTTGTGGGAATTCCATCAGAATAAACTCACTTCCCAAACACTGAGCTTTGTAACTTGCTCCCAATCCTCAAGTCATGCACTCCAGGACCTCAGATGGGTCATTCTGTACCTCTAATTTGCCCAGCCAGGCAGGTGCAAGACAGTCAGCCAGGCTGGGATTTGTTCAACTAAAAGATCAAGTGAAACATTACTGAAGCTTGGCAAGACCAGGACTGGGAGAGTTACAAAACACCTAGCCCATTAAGGTTCTGTATTAGGCAAGATGGATAGCAAGCAAGAACAGCAGGAACAAGAGAAAGCAAAATTATTAAAGCCTTTGGCAAAACCCCAAAGACTGGATTTGAGCACAGAGAGTACTGGTCTAAAGGAGTGCAGGGGGTATCATATCTCTGTTCCTGGGCAGCAGCTTACTTCTGGCAGCTCTGCAAAAGTCAGGAACACCATACTCACTGCTCCTCTCAGTCCTGGCTTGTAAAGTAGCCACACAAAATAACAGCCCATGCCAGAACAAGATTGAAAGCTGGGGAAGAGGGGAGGAGGAATTCACAGCCCTGAGCTAGTGAAAGCATTCCACAGTGATTCTGGCTTGGGAAGCAAGATCTAGAAGACAGCCAAATGGGAAATAAAAGGTATCTTTTGTAACTTAAAAAAGCACTAGTAGGTGAGCTGCTAAATACATCTAACATCTTCTAAATAAGATGTTGAAAAGGCAATTTAGAAATTATCAGTTATTTGCTGTCTAACTGACTTTGTCTTCTCAAACACCTGAAGTAGGAAATCTGAAAGAAACTTCATCAGAAGAATGCTTCAAAAGAGCATTTTCATGCACAGGAACAATTACAGGATGGTAGGTGACTTTCAGGAATTAGTCCATCACAGAGGATTAAACAATGTCACCCTGAAAGAGAGGAGGATTGGCTGCACTCACTGTAATAGCTGATGTTTCGGACCCAGTTGTGAACTCCTCCATCTGAGCCTGGAGGACTCGGCATTGGTCTCTTTGCCAAAAACTCTTCAATGACAGATAAGGTAGACAAGCTCTGGCTGCAAAATCAAGATCTCTGTTCAGGAGAAAGCCCCCACAGCAGTAAAGTGGAGAATCAGAACTTTTTTCCAGCACTGTTGGTTGTCAAACCCCATTTGCAGCAGCACACCTCTCAGTAATAAATGATAGAAGTTTAAGATCCATGGAGGGAAACCAGGATTTAATACAACAAAGGAGAAAAGGGGAACTGCCACACTATTCACCTTGTGTAACAACCTCCTAGTACCAGGAGGGGTCCAACTACTCCAGCATTTAGTGACTGTAGGATCAGTGGTTAAAACTTTGCTTACCTGAAGACCAAGATCTTGTCTCCAAGCTTCACACTTTCTTCAATTAGGTGGAAGAGTAACACCATCTTAGGTGAATTCTCCAAGACTCCAGTCTGGTAATCACACAAGATGTCTTTGGCCTACCAAGAAACAGGAGATTATGACAGGTGGAGTTGCTCATTCACTGTTCAGTTCAACAGTGAATTTTGGTGAGAGAAATAAGTCATTGCAGAGAGGTTACAGATATTCAGTTGGTCGAGGTGACAATGTTACTCCCAACTACTGCTGCCTACTTCACATTCCAGAAGCACCAGATGACAGACTTCTTGGAGTATGGATGAATGAGCATCCTCTTAACCTCTCATGACTCTTTATCCCAAGACCTCTCCTCCAGCCCACTAAATTTACCACTATCTTATCTAGGTTAAACTTTATCCTAACACCTTTGTCAAGCAACAAGTATACACCCTTTTTGGTCAGATGAAATCAATGGTATAAAAGAGTGCTGCCTGCACTCCAGCCTCTGAAGAGTGCCCCAAACCCCACCCTAACCCCTTGCAGACATGATTAGCAAATGCCATGTGGTAAAGAGAAATTTCCAACTCCTAAAGAGAAGAGTCCTTTCTTTGTCCTACTTCAGAAAAATGCCTTAACAAAAAGAGGTACAGTCTTCCAAAGTATTTAACTGATGTTTATCATAACACTCCAAATGAAGAGTTTTCTACCACTGGTACTCACCCACTCATAAGTAACAACCTGATTTGCTCTCTCCTGAAAAGGGTTGAAGCCAACACTCTGGAGGAACTTGCTGTTGGTAGCTTCTCCAGCTGGTGATGCCAAAGCATTACTCTCTGTTCTGACTTTAATTCCCTGAGGCTGGCAGCGGGAATTAGTACTTGCTGTGCCAAGGTCATCCACATCTAAATCCTGCTCATTTGCCAGATTTTGCTTTTGCAGAGCTTCATACAACACATCTGGATGGTTCCAGATCTGAAGGGGTAACAAAAGAAAGTGGTTAGGCCTGCGCTGGCCTGCTGCTTGCCAATGACTGTGGACTGAAAACTCCCACAGCTATTCAAAGGAAAGAAGTAATAGTTCAATCATCTCACCATCCTCACATGGAACTGCAAGGCACTGCAAAGAAAACAAGTCTGATTGCATTAAGGTACTGAAAACAGGAAACATGACTCTGCCACAACACAAGGTATAAACCATCTTAACTCAGGCTATCCCAACTTTAAAACTGCTCAATTCTTTCCTTGAGAACAAATCAAAAGGCCACTGTGAATCCCACAAAGCACAAACACAGAGGAAGCTGCTTGTTTGCACTGCCGCAGGTAAACAGATAAGGTACCAGCTGATGGTTACAGGTTTCTTACACAAATATGAAAAAGACATTTAAGATCCCTGCACCCCAGTTTTGAAAGTGGGGTAACAATTCTGCTAGGCCACTGCAGAGCACTCTGGGGAAAGAACATGTGCCTGGTCAATCACATTTCGACCTCCTGTTTTGACTCCTATTCTTGGCTTTCCCTTACATCCTAGAATATTTCTTTACATCTCCTGCCAAAACCTACCTTACAACAGACACAGAAAGCTTTGAGTGGGTTGAGTCCCAGCCAGCCACTGTTGCCTGCATCTCGGAACCGGTTCATGAACTCAGTATAAAGGGCCCGCTGGATCTTTGACAGACGTACCAAAATTACATGTTCTTCCTTAGATGGGAGCTGAACTTTCAGCACACTGTGGCCTCGTCTGTGGAGGAAACAAAGAGAGAGATTAATAGACGGAAGGGAATTTCCCAATCTGATCTCCGTGGGTGCCTGTAGAGTAAGATTTTGACTTCTTGCTCACCTGGCTGCAGGGAAAAAGACCTCTAGTTGCATACTTCTCTAATGCACAACACTTCCAAGATACTCTCCCTGCAGCCAAAACCAACTGTAAGCACAATTACAGAGATCTCGAATGTTATAATGTTCTATCAGAGGTCATTGTGTTAAGAGGATGATGAAGTCCTGTTTTCCATGATCTCTTTTTAGCTCTGCCAATGACTAAAATCTCCATCCAAACCACTGGTCCAGCATCTTAGAACCCTCATCTGAGAAACAAAGCTGATTTGTTTCCAGAGCAGTGGAGTTACTGTCATTTTTTATGACTGAAGGTTCATGAAACACTTTCAGATCCTTGGGTAAAGGACGTCAAGAACTGCACATTGAAATTAACTATTAAGACATCAAAATAAAACTGAAATCACTCGTGCAGTTAGGGATATTGTTACCCATTATCAGAGACTGTGGTACCAAAGCAAACCAACTTTACTTCTACCCACAAGGCAAAACAGAGCCATAAGGACCACTTTACAGTTGACAGATTGAACAAGACAGAGATTCTGAGGCAAATATGGAGCTGCTAACCCAAGAATGTCCTCTGTATGCTTAAGATCCTCCCACAAACACAGTTAAGGTACCTGTTTAAAACTTAAGCCTAAAGAGCTGGATTGATGGGCAAAGCTCAATTGTATGAGGTTCAACAAGGCTCAGTGCTCTGTCCTGCTCTTGAGTTACAACAACCCCATAAACCACTACAGGCTTAGGGCAGAGTGGCTCAAAAGCTCCCCAGAGGAAGAGGACGTGGGGGTCTTGGCCAACAGCCAGTTGAATATCCTGGCTTGTATTAGCAACAGTGTGGCCAGCAGGACCAAAGCAGTGATCATCCCCCTGTGCTTGGCGCTGGTGAGGCCACACCTTAAATCTTGTGTTTAGTTCTGAACCTCTCACTGCAAGAAAGACACAGGTGCTGGAGTGGGTCCAAAGAACAGCAACAAAGTTGGTGAAGGATCTAGAGCACAAGTTGTATGAGAAGCAGCTGAATGAACTGGGGCTGTTTAGACTGGAGAAAAAGAGGCTCAGGGGAAAGCTTATTGCTCTCCACAACTATCTGAACAGAGACTACGATGTTGGTCTCTTTTCCCAGGTAACAAGTGACAGGACAAGAGGAAAGGGCCTCAAGCTGTGCCAGGAGAGGTTTAGGTTGGGTAATAGGAAAGAATTCTTCACCGAAAGGGTTGTCAAGCATTGGAACAGGTTGCCCAGGGAAGTGATTCAGTCACTATCCCCAGAGGTATCCAAAATAAGTGTAGATGTGGCATTTAAGGGCATAGTTTAGTGGTGGACTTGGCAGTGTTAGGTTAACAGCTGGACTCTATGATCTTATGGGTCTTTTCCAGCCTATATGATTCTATGATTCTATAAGGCAGTTAAGATCAGCTGTATTGCAATAAACTCAGCAAAAAAGCAGGCTAATTTGGGATGAAAGAACTCTTTGCATGGACTACCATCAAGAACTCCTTGGGGACTCACCGCTGCACAAAGCCTTCCAGCAGGCTATGCAGGACATGACTGCGATACCTCATAAGACGGACGTCTTGAGGGGTGCTGTCAATACACTGCCCATTCAGAATAGGGCGCTCAAACATGTTGCTGAATTCCTGACGAGAGCCTAGAAAGTCAGGTCGGACAAAGTCTACCATGCACCAATACTCAATGAGGTTGTTCTGGAGTGGGTAGCCAGTCAGCACGACCCGCCGGCGGGAACGGATGTTCTTCAGGGCCTGCGAAGTGCTGGCATGGCAGTTCTTTATCCGGTGTCCCTCATCACAAATAACCACATCTGGGCCAGGGCGAGACAAAGCTTTCTCAATCCCTGAGGACAAGGAAAATTAAGTCTTAGTTAGAGTTGAATAAGACAAAGTTCTGATTTTATATGGTCACCAACTTGATAAATGGAAAAAGAAGGGCAGTTCTGAAAAAGAGTGCTATTCATAAGTGACAGAAAGCAAGGCTGACTGAGGAGATAAAATGTGACTAGCGCCAATTTAGCATAATGTGGTAATGAACACACATAACTATGCCTTGATTCCTGCTCAATAGCCTGCACTCTATCAATTTGGGTTTCTTGCATCAGATTGGACTGGCAAATCTCATACAGACAAATTCCTAAGTTCAGACTTCTATACTTACTTGTAGATATTGCAAGAAACAAAAGACTAGACCAAAGCTCAACAACCTTCTGTTTCCACAGACATGATCCTGCCCAACAGAATTTGATTTTGTCAGGGATGCTGAAAGTAAGTTACAGGTTGCCTCCCTGTGCTGCCAGAGCTGATAGCCAGCTGGACAACAGGATCACACTCTTTATCTCTCTCAAGAACTGGCCTCCCACCTTTCAGAAGCTCTTGCTGCCGGTCTTCTTCATCCAAGTCAATAATGACAGGGCCAGCTTGTTTCTTTGTTTTCTTCTTCCTGCCAGTGGCAAAGGACTTCTTCAGTGAGAGAAGACGGTACATCTCATATCCCATCAGCAGCACACCACCTTCTGTCACCCAGTCATTCACCACCTTTGCACGTGCAGCTGTTGTCCTGCAAAACAAACCAATCGGCCAAATAAGCGGTAAGCTTTCACCCCAGTTTCAGTTTGAACCACTGGATTGGAGTCTTCTGGGAGAAAAAAGCCTGTTTAATTAATTAAAGCACTTTCTCACATGAAACCAGACAGAGGAATACAATGAAGTTTCTTCAGGACACAATTTGGTAGAGAGGAAAAGAAAAGTTGTCTCTTATGTGCCACAGTAGGAGGATTGAGAATGACAAATCCTGACAGGAACTGAGCTGTAGAAGCCTGTCATGTAACAAGCATACCAAGCTTGAGAGCATCTTTTTAAAGAGCTGTTAAGGAGATAACTTCTGCGAAAAACATTTTCACTAACATACATGGTTGTAATTGTCTAGTTGTTTATCCTGCCTTGTCATTTCTTGCAATGCTAGTGTCCCTTAATTATTCCTTCTCTGCCAGCCTGCTCAGAATTGGTTCAAATCAAGACACTGTCCTCACTCAATCCTTCCAGAGCACACCAGATTCTATCCAATAGTAAACATATGGTTGCATTAGCAGATTCTAAGTACAATTCCACACAGAAGGTGAAGATCTCAGCAGATAAGTGTACGAACATATGTGATAAACTGAGAGTTCATCCTTAGGATCGCTACATTGTCCTGAGCCATGCAAGACAAATGACCCAGAAAGGAAGCAGAGACCCATGAGCCAAGAATACACTTCAAACCAGGCTGTAACTGCAATCACTAATCTCTCCTTTCTGGACAAGGAGGCTTTGTATATTTGTATATTCTTGTATATTGTATATTTGTATATACTGTATATTTGTATATTCTTGCCAGAATCCCTCAAGGACAACAGAATTACAGAAAGTCACAGTGTTGGGTAGAGGAATCCCAGTGTGTGTGAAAAATCTCATGAAAAAAACAATCCACATTTAAAATGAGAGACATGTTGTAGAGGGGGTAAATGCCTCAGGAATCCCAAGATTCTGACAGAACTAGCAGTGTACCACCAGAAACAAAGCATAGCACTTCTGCACATCTCTGCAGAAGCAGCTCTGTCTCTGGAACTGGGTTCCTGATCTCAGCATATAGAGAAGAACAGTGTGAGAAGGAAGTACAAGATATAAACACTGAATGAACGGCAGTTATTCTTTTCCAGGTACCAAAATCCTCCCTTCAAAGACAGTCTCCGCAACAAATGCGTAGTGGGAAAGATCTGGGAGTCAGGGGCACAGAATTAGTCCAAACTAAACAGTCTGCAACAGAAATACTTATAACAGTTCCATAAGATGCAGTTCAAGGGCCCAAAAGGGCTTTAAGTGGCACCTACTTGTGTTCATCATTTAGGATGTGGACTTTGAAGGTGCGGGGCTGGACCTCTTTGGAATTATAATCAGCAGGAAGATTTTCAGGTGCTGGGAGCCACATGTTGAATTCTGCTAGCCAGTTTTGGAGTGTATTCACCTGAAAAAAATTAGCCATGGAAGGATTAAAAAACCAACTGAGGCACTCAGGATTTTAAGAGTAAAAATAAGAACAGGGAATGACACCCGGCTGTGCCCAGACAGGAGCAGATCACAGCATGCAAACTCAGGGACACAGAGGATGAAAGAGGGAGAAGAGCAGCAAGGGTGGACAGAGCTTGTCATGAGATAGGACAAATAACTGGTCTTCTCTATGCTAAGAAAGAAGTAGGGCAAAGAAGCTCCTCAGCCAGCCCTTCACATGGCTACTTACAGGTACAATGGCAAGAACAGTCTTTGCCTCCGTGTGCCGAAAAAGTACATCCAAGAAAGAGATGACCTGTATTGTCTTCCCCAGGCCCATGCTATGTGCTAAAATGCACCCAAACCCACTGCTGGTTTTAAATCTCTCCAAAGACTCAACCAAGTTGTCATACAGGAATCGGATCCCACCAATCTAGACAGAAAAGTATAAAAGGTATTAGAATTGTGGGAGGAAAAAAACCAAGGTGGGTATGAATTTAGAGTGGCATGCACATCAGGATTGCATAAACCATGAAGATATAAAGGGGATGTTTCAAATTCACTACAGTACTCTAATCTAGGGAGAGCTCAGAAAATATTTTTAGATACTCATAAAACTTCCTGAGAATATAACAAAAAATCAAAACTCACTTGTAGCCAGAGAACCTGAACTGAGGTTGATTACTTTGAGTATAAATATAATTCTATTTTTAAAGTGTTCATCTAAATCTCCAAAGGTTTGATGATAACAATAGCCCTGGTCTTCCTTTAATTTGTCCTTATCATTTGCCTGTCCACAACAGCCATCACCGCAACCAGAGTGGTTACAGAGCTCACCAAAGAAGTTCTGTTGAGATTACAATTACCTGAATTCATTGCATTTTCAAGACTTTTAAAGCCTACCTGATGAGGTTTTACTGCATGTGCAAGCTGGGGAGCTAGGAAAATGTCCTCCTCATTTGGTGGATGGTTGATATTGACAATGACTTGCCCCAGAGCATCTGACTGATTTAAGGCATCATTCACATGAGAGCCACTGCTCTCTTCACTGCCATCCTCCCCCCCTTCATTGCCAGAGTCACTGCTGTCCACAATTTGGAGGGCATCATCCTCTCCTGAACTCAGCTCAATCACTTCTGTAATGTAACCAAAACAGGAGAGAATAAGGGTAAAGGTTAACTTGGCATCAGGATTATCATGCTGCTAAAAAAAACAAAAAAATCGTATCAGGAAAATAAGGCTACCATCTTTTATAGTTCCACACTCGCCTAATGACCTATTTTGAACAAGTAGGCACAATACAGGCACACATCAGGCCCCTCAGACCAGCATGTAAAAGCATGAGTTTCCCCATGTTTCTGAGAACATTACACTGAGCTGATTCAAACAGAACATGAGACAGTTTCTGTAAGTCTCCTCCACATGTCTTCTTAACTCCCTAACCCAGATATACATTTTATCTGTTCATATAAGGACCATCAAGGAAATCAGTCACTCTACCAGAGTGGCACAGAAGTGTCAGGTTAGATCCATATGGGACAAGGGACACAAAGACCACTTCCAGTTGCAGATCCGAATACTCTGATGCTTCTTTTACACACAGCAGATGATCCCACATCTCATATAAGCATTCTTCAGCAGAGCTCTGAGCAAAATTAAGTGCATTTATACAGCAGAAATAAACACAAGTTTGCAAGAGTGCCTGACAGGCCATTTTATAAATGTCAAAGTCCAGAACTGGCCATTTATTTGGAAACCAATAGTCCTACAAAAATCTGCAGTGATTCACTGCTGGAGCATCTGACTAGATGAAAACAGGAGATTTGTGGCTAAACAAACAGCATCGTGTGAGAAGAGCAGGCCAAGGCAATTGGTCACTTACCATCTTTAATGCTACTTTTTCCTTTAGCATCATCTTCACTGCCACTGCTGGTACTATCTAGACAGATCACTTCCTCAGCCAGGACCTGAGGAGGGAGCTGGGTAGCCTCAGCTGTTCTGAAAACTATGTCCTCTATAAACATAAATTACAAACAATAAGTAATTCATAATAATGGGGAAGGAGACAAAACTGTTCAGAAACCAGACAGTATTTTCTTCCATTTTTGCTTCAATAACTTATCCCTGGAATTTTCCATAACAGACTCTCACTGTCTACAATACTCCTATGACTCAGCTTCCTGGGTCACAATCTCCTTCTTTCTCAATATGCCTAACAATAGCCCATTGCTGAAGGCACCCTCTCTACTGCATACCCTGGATAGGGTACACCAACCATGCAACATGCTAAAGTCCCTTTTTTCTGGGGGGGTCTCAGGAGTAAAAGCTGTTCTTCCTCAAGCAGATAAAGTACCAATTGCTGAAGGGATGATAACAGCCCTTTGTTAGTAGGGACACTGTAACAATTACATCCTGCATACCATAAACAACTTTTGCTGATCAAGACCATTTGTTTGCATGTTTAAGTGCTGCCATGTGGGGAGAGACTAGCTAACGGGACCAAATCAGCACTACTGCAGTGACTCAGCAAGCAATGATGTTCTTCAAGGGCTGCAACCTACTCTGCAAAAGTTAAATCTTATTCCTTTTCCCCTACTTGTAAAAATGTTTTGAACTCTCGCACTTGAGGGAGAATATACATTTTCTCCAGAGGCAAAGTCAACTCAAGAACTCTTTGCCCCCACGACAACCTCCAACTGCACTTCTTTACACCAGTCTTAGAGGCTGTGCTATAAAATATAGCACTGAAATCACCAGCTTATAAGACAATGCAAGATGACATATCCACCAGAAGACAAGGGTGATGCTTAACCATTTATACTGCCTATTTCACTGCTTGTTGAAACACGCAACAAAGGACAAGGTTACACCATGGACATATGTGCACTCAGCCTATTATTCTACCATGCCTAGTACCAGATCTGTGCATTACCAGATCATTCACAGTACAAGTATGACCTGGGTCAAGGTCACAGTAATTCTGTCAATACCATTAGTTTAAGGTTCCACATCAGTTGGAAAGACATGAGAGATCTGTTCCAGCATCCTGCTTACATGCAAATTATCTTCAACAAAAGTTACCTTTCACCATACAGCCACAGCATCTTAATTCAGGTCAAACTCTGAAGTGGAACTCACTTCTGAGTAACTACACTGAACACTAACTACAGCTTCAGAGTTACTACACTGAACCTGCAAGTGGTTTGGAACTGCCCTTTCAAGAGTTTATACTTGGAAAATCCAAGTGCAGCATAGAATTATAGAATGGTTTGGGTTGGAAGGGATCTTTAAAGGTCACCTACTCTGACTCCCCCTGCAATGAGCAGGGACATCTTCAACTAGATCAGGTTGCCCAAAGCCACACCCAGCCTGGCCTTGAATGTTTCCAGTGATGGGCTATCTACCACTTCACTAGGCAACCTATAACAGTGTTTCATCACCCTCATCATAAAAAAAAAAAAATCCTTTGTATCTAGCCTGAATCTACCTTCTTCTAGTTTAAAAACATTACCCCATGTCTTATCATGGACAAGCACAGCACTACCTTCTCCTTTTATCCCTATGAACCTTGCTTCAGCTGACATCTCCCACTGCTTACCAGGAAGAAACTCTAGGGGTACGGTTGGTATAGTGGCTGGATAATCCTTCCGCTGTTGCTCTAGCCGTTTCCTTCTCTCCAGCTCTTCCTGTTGGGCTGTTTTTGTCACAGCTTCCAGTTGGTCCTCACGCAACAGCTTTCTGAATACAGGAGCAGAAAACCATGATTTAGTTACACTCAGTTTCTTCCAAAAACATGAATGGCTGTACTGCTGGCTCAAAAGATGACTGACAAGCTGAAGATAGTCTGTCAGCTACATAGACTAGCAACATTATCTCCAAATTGTATAGACAAATTCTACAGCTATTTCAGGCCTGTGCTTCCCAGCTATAGGTAACACTACTATTAGTCAAGGAAAAGATGAAAGTTTGACAGAAGCAAAATAATGAGAGGAGGAAAACTGTGAGTGGGTAAGAATATCCTTAAACTAGGTTATCACTGACAAGTTCGTCCACCTGAAAGGATGTTATTTATTGCCATACAGTTTATAAGCAGAAAATGCACAAAATCATGCAAAGAAGATATAAAAAGCATCAATTCACTCAAAAAAAAAAGTCATTACCCTGATTCTCCCCTGACATAGTATTTTCAGAAACTAGGAATTCTAATGGCTTTAGCAATTGTTTCAAAGGATGCTCTCAAAACATCTTAACTTTACAGGTAATTCTCATTACCTCCAGAAGTTGCTCCCCTCTTCAGTTTCACATATGCTGCCTAGAAATGAAGGCTCTTTTGCCAGAGGAGGGGTGCAGTAGGAGTGCTAAAATGCAGCTCCCTGAAAATAACCTTTAAATCCACCCAACCCCCTTTCCAAGGCCTAGTCAATGCTCATTCCTTTGGCTTTAAGAAAATCAACCTGCACAAGCTTAAGTATGAACCAAAGACCCACAGGTCATTACATACAGGGCAAAAGAGCTACTTGCTTCCACAGGAGTTCCTTCTCCATTGTGACTTCTTTAAGCATTTTAGATCCCCTTGAACAGAATTTCAGAGCAAATTACCACTTCGCAACCTGTCCCAGGATATATGTGGTGACTTATGCAATCAATTACTGCCTTACAGAATCCAGCTGAAATTGATTTCCAACATTTCAGTCACAGCATCCTGCCAACTATTAACCAAGATAGTAGAGAGGAGGACTGTATTTTAGGCTATTTGGATGAGGATGCTCATCAGCAAATATCTGAAACTGGATATTTACTTAATGGTGGTGTTGGTTTTCAATTACATGTTTTAAAAGCCAGCCGCAAATACACCATTTTTGCAATATATTCCATATCCAAATAGTCACACTTCTGAAATACCAAACAAGTCTGCACCCACATGCAGCACTCCAGTCTGAGAACATACTACTCCCACTAGTGAAATCCTAAGGTTTTGGAAAAGAAAAGCCATCTGGTTTGCCAGCAGCAGAAGCAAAGTCCAGAGATTTTGTTTTTACCCAAAGGGCTATAATAGGACCGTAGTTCCTTCTGTCCTGCCCTGTTTACCTTATGTTCCTCCGCATGTGAGACGGTTTCTGAGCCCTCTTCTTTTTGGTGTCCTCAGAGGCCAGGCTCTTGTGCTGGTTCTGCAAGTGTCGCTCTGCCCGCTCACTCTGAGATGAGGTAGTTGAAGTAGAGCGCTGCCATTCTCCATCCTCTGTGTGTTCAACTTGGTCACTGCTGAACACAGCTTCCTGGGGTTGGTCTGAAAAGACAAAGAGGTGATAACATGAAAAGAACTCTGCCAGGCTGGCTTTTACCTCAGTGTTTGTCAGATTTTGAGCTGAATGGAAACCAACAATCCCTACTCACACTCATTTGCAAGCATGCTTCTCTCAAGGTGCAAACTGGGGTTATCTCCAACAGCCAGTCAAAGTGTGTTAAGTTTCACAGTGAAGGGTCTGTTCCCATTGAAAGCCAAGACTAACACACAACCCAAAAGCATCCCGACAAGAAAACAAAGCAAAATTATTTCAGTCCATGTAGAGCACTTGCTGCCTCAAAGGCCTGTTTTCCTATATGGGCCTGATGAGCTCTGATGAAAACAAGGAAATCAAATCTCTTTCTCTGTTACACATCACTCAAGTGGGGTGGAAATTTCTATTCATACGACACCTGTAACCACCTTCCAAGTTAACAGGACATACCATGTAAGAGGTTATGTGGTTCAGACACTGGTCCATGTCTTAGCAGCCCACTCTGTGGTTTTATCACCAGAGTCCATTCATGATTTAAATGGTAACTTCTGGCAAGCTTTTTTAAAAACATAAAGTAAGTGGCAATACTCTTTCCAAATTTATAAATCACATGCATTCCTTTTTATCTGCATTCTACTGTTTTCAGACTTCCATTACTGGCTGATTTCAGTCTTAAGCACTATGTGAAATGACACCTTGTTCTATGTGACATTTTGCTCTTCAACAGGCTGGCAGTGACCAAACTAATACTTGCAGAACACAGAAATAAAATGTTTCTTATCAAATGCTTCTCTTGAAGTAAACTGGTTTTGACAAGCATTATAATAGCTTCTTTGAAGCATCTTGTCCCCTTGAGTCAGGCAAAGAGATACCCTGAACCTCATCACATAACCAGCTTTCTTGCTTATACAGTGCATCTGAACTAATGACTGAACTGGACTGACACTTAGAATTATGAAGGAAAGACAACTTTAGTGCAGAAGAATGTAGCAGATGAAGTAATACAGAGCCGACAAAATTCACATTGTGACTCTGGGATGTGGAGGCAAAGAGCTGGGAGCTTAAACGAAGGATGCTTCAGTATAGCACATTCCCTGTACAGGCACCTCTGCAGTTGCCACGTTAATGTGCCTATTAAATTAACCTTACCACTGGTATCACCTCTTAAAATCAAGATGACAAGAACTAGATCCACACCTCAGTCAAAAGTACCAATTTTGCAAGCTTGATCTCCAGACATGCCACCAGACCTGCCCCAGCATTTCCTCAGTCTATCAGAATTCCTTTAGAACTTCAGGGCTCATCTGTCCTGGGTTCAGCAGTTGCAGTCAGTTTTTCTTCTCTTTAGTAGCTGATGTTTTGACTT
>NDXB01022389.1:0-21276 GCA_002631895.1 Agapornis roseicollis
GGGAGGGCAAGAAAGGGGGGTTGAATGAGTGAACGAGCTGCGTGGGTTTAAACCACGACACCACCCTATCCTTTGGAGACTAGAATGGCACTGTCCACCTGAACATTTCCTACAGGTCATGAACTCTCTTCAATCTTCCAACATACAAAATTTGCAACAAACCCACCAGTTTAAAGCAACACCTGCAGCTGGTGACTTTCTAACAACAAGGGCTTTCTCCATCAGCTTTCCAAAACATGGCAGAAAATCACTTCTGAAATATTTTGGGCTAAGTCTTTATGAAAACACATCCATCCTTCCTTCATGGATTTTTCGTGTTAATGGCATTCATTAGTTTACCTTCTTTACAACCCTTTGCATGGTACGGATATTAAAGAACATGCTAGGTCTCCAGGGACTAGACCAGGAAGTGTTAGGGCAGCAAGCTCCTGGCTTTCATAGTGACATTCAGCTGCTTTGCATATAATAGAGAAGAATAATAAACTGATATACTTTGACAAGGACCTTCTAGATCTGTTCATGGAAAGCAGATTTCAGAAACATACAACCTTGGCATTTTCTGTTTCCTGCTTTTTTGAGAGGACTCCTTGCCATCATATTTGCAACAATCTCATCTGATCACTGACATTTGCATGCTGTTGTTTACAGTCTGTGCCAGGCACAGCTTATTAATAAGTGTGCCATTTATTCTAATATCAGGGGAACGCAACTCATACCAACCTTACAAACAGCTAACTTGCCTTCTAGTGCCCAGCCTATTTTTCACAGCAACTTGCTTCATCCTACTTTTCAATTACATTGCAAGTATTTAAATGTTAAATTTAGCTTTCCAGTTAATGGATCAGATTTATGCAGTTGTATCAGAACTTGTGGTATTGGCGTTTTCACTTGTCAGAAAGGGCCATCTTTGTCAAATTATATTTTCATATGAAACTATGAATACAGGAATGTTTTGCTAAGCTTCATCTAGCAGTATGTCTACCACCAGCATGTTGGCAGCAGCTATATGGAAGCAGCATGGAAGATTCCATCCTCTACAATTTCTCTTCAATTCTGCCAGGAAAATAAGGGAGTAGTGCCACAAGCCTCTTCTCAGCATCTGCCAAATTCCTTTCCAGGAGGAAAGATTCCAGTTGCTCCATGGTTGAGTTTAGTTTTCATAGGCATAAGTTGTGAAAAGGTAGGATGCACAAGAGTACTGTTAAGAGATTAAACTATTTCTTACCATAAATTGGCTGGTAAATATATAAAAGTAGGATTTATGACCTTAGCCACCTAGTACTTAGGTGTTAAATCTAAGCTGGTTAACAGAGAGAGAAAAGCATTACAGTCTAGAAGACTCGCTTAAACTGCTAACCTATTAAATCATAGAATCATGGAGTAGCTAGGGTTGGAAAGGACCTTAAGGTCATCCAATTCCAACCCCCTTCCATGGGCAGGGACACCTCACACTAGACCATGTTGCCCAAGACTGTCTAATCTGGCCTTGAACACTGCCAGGGATGGAGCATTTACCACTTCTTTGGGCAGGCTGTTCCAGTGCCTCACCACCCTCACAGTACAGAACTTCTTCCTTATATCTAACCTGAACTTCCCCTGTGTAAGTATGAGCCCAATCCCCCTTGTCCTATTGCTATGATCCCTGATGAATAGTCCCTACTGTAAATGCCACACAGTGAATCAGTTTGTCATGAGTTCAATTTGTATCTCTTACCCGTCGTAAAATATCTCTGACATGGCAGTAAAAGACTGCTGTCTGGATCGGCCCCTTAGTGGCTACATTAGGTTGGAGAAAAGTACAAGATAAAAACCTAATCTTCTGGCAGTATCCTTTGCATTCTTCATGATCAAGACCCTGGATTAGATTCCCAAGTGCACTACCAACACTCTGCGTTACATAGGGTTTGCTCTGTTAGTGGCCAAGCTGCCATCTGTAAAGAGAGAACAGAACATTTTTTACCCTGCTCATTCTTTGATGTCTTATGGAAGTTCTTCAGGGTCACATCCTATTCTTTTCCTCCATGCCATCTCCTCCCCCACAAGAAAAAAAAATTAAATCAAGTCATGGAAGAGGGAGAGGATGTTTATGTTATGGTATGGAGGACATTCTCATCAACTAGCACCTTTGAAGAATAATCCTGAAGATGAAAGATGCAGATGAAGGACTAGACCCTGTCCGGCAGTCACATGGCATAAAAAGAATGGTTTCTGAGGAAATGGATGTCTAGGAAGTAATTTGAAGTTAAAAATAGATTTTTACATGCATCCCCGGGAAATGCAGTTTTATCAGCACTGGCACAGCATCCAGCAAAGGAATTAGCAAACCTGGAAGAAAAAAAGCTTATAACATCCACTGAACTATGACTAGGTAGATTATAGAACCATAGAATCATAGAATAGTTAGGGTTGGAAAGAACCTTAAGATCATCTAGTTCCAACCCCCCTGCCATAAGCAGGGACACCTCACACTAAACCATGTCACCCAAGGCTTCATCCAACCTGGCCTTCAACACTGCCAGGGATGGAGCACTCACAATCCCTAGGCTAAGTGCAGTGCAAAGTGTTTCCAGTTAATCTGCACTGACCCCTAACCACCAAATGGCCAGGACATTTCTGCTTATTGAATGAAGCAAAGGGGATGGAAATTATGTCAATGAAGAGACAAATCAGGATCATGAAACCTAGTCACGACAATTAGCAAACAGACATAAAAGAAGCAAATGCTAAACACATGTGCATAAGCTGAAAAGTAGAATAGAGACTCCCTAGATCAGACATCTATTGATTTCTGAAGAAAACCTGCAAGGTGAACTATGACTAAACCCAAATCTGTGAATTGAAAGGAGAATGAAAAGGAAAGGTTGAAAAGCATGAAAGAGGAGAGAGAGATGTGTGAAGTTTAATAAGAAGAACTGATTTTCCAATTTTGTGTGTGTATACATATAAACACGACATGTATTTAATTAAATATGCAAATGGAACAATGTAAGACACTCAAATACTACAACTGTCAAATCTGGACAATCCACAATCTCTTTAAATCTCAACACTTGAACAAGTCAAGGTGGATTTTCTTTACTTTTACTGATAGAAATTATCATAGCACCATGGGCTGCTACTCCAGCCTCTCTCCAGAGATTCACACAAATTCTAATGAATAAATTGGAAGAATATTTTGCATGGTCTAACACAACTGACAGGGAAAAAAAGCACACAAATAAATTACAGACCGTGCCACAGTAGTCCTAAATACCACAGATTAACTGCAAGGAAGAATTAGAGAAAGATACTCCAAAAGCAACAGATAGACAAGAAACCAACGACCAAAAGATAACAGAGACATAAAGATGAGAGGGAGCTACTGGTTGGTTGCTTTGTGCTATCACAATACACCCTTTTACAAGTGGAGAGCAGAAATCAAAGTATTTAGACTGCTCCCCATGGACATAGTGTGCTGCAACCCAGAGGGAAAGAAAGATATGCCCAGGAGAGTTAAAAAAGCAAAATGCCACACAAAATTTCTGAAGTCATGCTGCTTGTTGTGGTCCTAAGTACACTGTGCACAAGTGAGCAGGTCTGTGCATGACTACAAAACAGGCTAAGAGGAGCAATGGCAAGAGGCAGCAATTATGGGGAGCACCAATGTACAAAGTAACTTCAGACACCAAACAGCAATGCGGGCAGAACTGAAGGCAATGACAGTGCTGGGACAGGTAGGCACCATTTCCAGGCTGAGAAGGGAGAAATCAGGAAGGCAAAGAAAGGGTCTTAGCCAGAGGAAAAGAGTGTCTCAGAGGACAGCAGTGACAAAGAGGTTCTCAACAGGTCAAACAAAAAGTGCTCTCACTTTTTGTGACATGACAGTTGATGTCCTTCATCAAAGAGGCCTGACAGGCCATAGTGGCATGGCAAAAAAGGCAATTTCTAGGAGACAGTATGTATGAGGCTGGTGAAAGCTCGGCTAGAAAGAAAAACTGTGAACTATCAGAGACCTCAAGGGAAAAAAAGGTAAGATATCAGGAAATCAATCTGTGCAGAGAAGGCTAGGATGCTAACTCAAATCACAGCACCAATATCAAGTCTTCTTAATAATGAGACAATTTAATAAGTATGGAGCCCTGATGGTATACTGAACATTAAAAAGAGTGATATTTTCATCGCTCACTGTTTCCGAATGGCACAAGAGCCAAAGCCTTTAGAGAAAGGTGAGTCTGGACATTCTCCTAAAATCTGCACATTTCTCTTATGAAAGGATTAGGATTAAGCTTGTTCACACTGTTTGAAGTATTTACCACCTGAGAGATGTCTTTCCAGTATGAATGCCTTAACTCACAGCCAGCACAGTGTAAGAAGTGCAGAATCTTTTTTCAAACTGTAATTGGGATTACTGTTGTGAGCAATAAACTTTGTGTAACAGATTCTCAGTGGGAGGGAGAGCCCTAGTACCCAGAACTTCCTGAAAGGACTAGAAGTCAGGCAAGACTTAGACTACCTTATGGCTGTTTGGCAAATTGTTTCTCTATTTTCAAAGACGCTTCTGTTGTTCATGCCAAGATCTGAACTTCAGTTTTGGATCCAAAATTACCACCTTTGTGTGGAAAAAGCACAACACAGTTTTTGCTCATGGCTTAAATCAACATGACTAAGATTTATGAATTGTACCAGTTTGCTTTTGGTAGGAAACTGACTTTGTAGGCAGAAGAGTGGTCACCTGCATTTCAGGTTTTTCACTAGTTTTCATCTCCAGTAAAAAAACACAGAAAAAACTGGTGATTACAGCCACATGATGCCACTGTTCTCAGAACACATAAACCAGAAGGCAATCAATCATGTTGCAAAGAATGACTGTGACTAGAAGGATACTTCATTATCTTGGCTTTTCATGTTATTTTTGGCTTCCAAGAGAGTAAGGTGTGGTGGTTTACAGTGTGAAGTGTGGTTTAGAGAGATCTTTAGGTTACTATACCACACTTCACAGCTGGAAAGTAGCTATTCCATATGAAGGAATTTATTTTACTTCTGAGAGGAAGTCCTTAAATATAATGAGCCCTTCCTTTCCTTTAAAGGACTCCTTTGGGATCTGTGCCAAAATAGAAATGGTAAAATTAGGAATTTCTTTCCTGCCAGGGTAGAGAGCTTCAAATAACTGTCTCTCATTACTTGAAAGGATGAGCTTCTGGGTTTGACAACTTTATTAATTACCCTAGTGCTCTGGCACAGCCAACTATCATGGCTATTCTGATATTCTTAACACCCATAAACTGTGCTTTGAAAATATCCCCTAGCCCTTATATTCAGGCAGATTTACAGAAGGAAATGAGTAATAGAGAACCCAGATAACTGATAGCTAAACCATACCAACACTGATCGGATCCATTTCTGGCAAGGCAGCCTCTTTCATACATCCCTTTCAAAGATGTTTCAGCCTGTCTTAAGCTTCATGCTGAAGATAAAAACATCACACAAAAACACTGCCCCCGTGTGAAACCAGTGCAAGGACATCAAAGCAGAAGAAACCAGGAGTGTCTGCAAAGAAAAGATTCTTGGGACAATTTCCAACTTCCTTTCAGATCGTGGATAAATTGATTAAACACTAATGAACAACACCGTGCCTGAAAGATAACCCCTCCTATCAGTCGTGAACCATTTCATTTGCAGGCAGTAGGGAAACACAACTGGATACATTTCTAAATATATCTGGAAAGTGTCTGTATGCATGAGAAACAAGCACACAAAAACACTGGATGCAAACAAACAGAACATATGAATGTTGAATTCTCTGGATATCTCAATGAAAGCTCTTACTTCTGCTCAAGAGATAATAAAACCATTGTCTATTAGAGTGAATTCATGAAGCACTGTGGCTGCTGGAGTCCAGACCTGCTTCACCACCACTTATGTTCTGAAGTACTAAGCTCTTTTGGAAATCAAGTGATCCAAAAAAATCACTTTTTGGAAAGTGTACTCTCTGGAAGTGATCAGTGAGGAAATGGTATGAGACCATCAGTTCCTTTTGGTAATTATTTGCTTTACCGAGGCCTTTATCAGAGAATTATGACAGAGACTACATATCCCAATAATGTCTCCCTACATACCAGTGCCTGACTCGTGTTAGCCTGCAGATGGAGGTTTTTTGCTGGCAAGGGGTCACTCCAGATCTGACAACACAAGGCAGAAAAACAAGGTTTCTATCCCTCAGCCCTCAAATGAGCAAGCTAAGATGAACAGCAGACAGCCTCACTTCTTTGCTCCAAGAACACAGCCAGTATGCATAAGCCAGCACAATGAGGAAAACGAACAACATGCTCATGCAGTTTTCTTCTCTGCTGGCCCCCAATAAAAGCTGGAATCATGACAAGACCTAAAGCAAACCTGACTCTGTCCCCAGTGCAGTACATCAATCTGGAGCCCTTCATGTAAGTCAGCTTGCAAAGTGACAAAATGCCTCATAGTGACATGTAGCTTTTAACACTTACTACAAGCATTGCCTGAAAGGCTCTTGAATTCTACACGATTCCTACACTTTCAGTTCACACTCTTCTGACATCCAGGAAGGAGCTACCAGACCAAGCATGAGTTCCTCAACTTGTTTTGACCACCAAATGCAGCACAACTGTCACAGTTTCTATACACTGAGATCATGCTTGGACTGCATACCCAGCATCTCATTTTACCTTTTCAGCTGTAAACAGCCTGAAACTGTAGCTGTAATTAGCAGATTATTATCCACAGGAAAAGACTAAATACGTATTTGAGTAGTGCTGTTCTTTTCAACATACTATTGCCAAGAGCTCCCACCACCCACCTGAGACTTTACTGGATATTGTTCCAGGAGAGAGAGGAGAGAGTAATTTGGAAAAAATCATTGGTGTCATTTCAGTCTCCCATCAGTGCTCAGCAGAACTTCTTCCAAAGCTCTCACAGAATCAGACTCAAAATGTCCTTTCTGTGCCATTCCCCCTTGAGGAAGCCTCAACTCCTCTGCATTAGGAAGTTGAAAATGATGCTGTAAATACCAGAATTGTCCCAGGCACTGCCAGGAATGCCTATCAACACAACAGCCAGCTGCCTGGTCAATAAAAGCTACTGTTTCTTTGCAAGCAGAGGATGAACTCCTCTTTGCCTATAGCAATGACAAAATGTGGCAGAGCACACACAACATATGCACTCTGAGGGAACTGCACAGCGAATGTAGGTAGCATATTCTTTTGGAAGCAGATGCTGAAGCATTTAAATACAAGTAAGACACTGAGGTGACAGAACATGTCTAAAGAAGAGCACCAAAGCTGGTGAAGGGTATAGAGCACAAGTCTTATGGGGAACATAGCTGAGGGGAAAAGAGGAAAGGAGATTCAGGGGAAACCTTATTACTCTCTACAAATACCTGAAAGGAGGATGTAGTGAGATAGGGGTTGGTCTCTTCTCCTAAGTAGCAAGTGATAGGAAAAGAGGAAATGGCCTCAAGCTGCAACAGGGGAGGTTTAGATTGAACATTAGGAAAAATCTTCACCAAAAGGGTTGTCAAACACTGGAACAGGCTACCCAGGGAAGTGGTTAAGTCACCATCACTGGAGTTATTTAAAAGACATGTAGATGTGGCACTTAGGGACATGGTTTAGTGGTTGACTTGGCAGTGTTAGTTGGACTAAATGATCTTAGAGATCTTTCTGGACCTAAATGATTCTATAATCCTATGATTCTATTTGTGTTGCCCTCCACCAAAGAATGGCTTTGACAAGAAGTAATTTCATCTTGTATTAAGAAAAAGAGAGTCATGTAACCTGCCACAGTGCCATAATCACACCAGAAGTATCCAAGCGAGAATCTGTTATTTTATCCTTCTATACCACAATATTTTGTCATATGGAGGGCTGGGTAAACAGTAGCTACTCATGGGGCACTGAATTCCTACTTTACTCTCTCCTACTCAGACCAAGACTAGGCTTTAAACTTACTCTAATGCATGTCGGAAAGCCAGTTCAGTTCCCAGGATAGTAGTAAGGCAAACTTCATTGACAGAGCTCTGTGAGGGAGGAGGCCTGCATTTGAGGGCAGTTGTGGCCACTGCTGTTACTTTAACATCAACACGCCGAGGGCACACAGTACAGTGCCCAGGCCTGTGTCTCTGAAGAAGAGATGCAGTTGCTATGCCAGTGAAGTTGAACAAACCAACCTCTACAATCATCGCCCAGCACAGCCCTGTCAGGTCCAGTGGCAGACACCTTTCAGACATCTTCCTCACAGTCTCAGCTAGAAATTGTTGCCAGCTTCCAAGGTACAGACCACAACTTTGCCAGGGAGGCATCCAGCAGCATGTGGAATCTGCCAGTGCCAGGAGAGGCTCCCAAATGGGCTTCCTAACAGCTGAGCCTCTCAGTGCCAGCTGGCCTCCAGCAGAGGAAAGCAGTCAAACAAACACTCAGAGGAGGCTAAGAAAGTGGAATGAAAAACTGAGCACAAATTTCAGTGGGGTATTTAGCAGTTTGGCAGCCAAGATTTCAAATGTCTTCCTTGCGTCATGGCTAGTGTTCTCTGCTGCTGTAGGCAATGCTCACCTCCAAAGCACACTCAGCTTGTGTACTTTATTCTTTGTATACACTTATTTCTTCCTCTTCATGCATGTGAGAATCTGGGCTTTGAAACCAAAGGCATAGAGACACCAAGCGATTGCTTTGCATTATTTTAAAGCTCATGCCATGTGCGAGTAGTGGAAGCAGAGAAACAAGCTGTGTACTTTTAACAAGACCTAGACCAGTGCACCCTTCACTGAGCTCAACCTGCCAGGTACTCCTACCCACTGTGTGTAAGAGATATCAAGCCACAGGAGAAAGAGCAAGATGCAGCAATAGGGCTAATGCAAAGTAGGACTTTGCACAGCAGGCAAAATTGTCAGAAAGTTTCCGAGACCTGTAAAAACAAATTTGACTTCATAAAACTGATGATGTTCGGCATACAACTCTGTCAAAAAGATGAGGGAGATGGAGAAAGAGAAGCTGATTACTGTACTTCAGTTAGCATTCACAAAAGGTGCTACTTTCGGATAGCACCAGCATTTGGTTGCACCTAGAAACTCAACACCAGCAATTATAGCTATATTCTCTTCTCTCTTTTTTCCACAGGTGAAACTGTACTCTGCAAATTGGCTGTCACAAATGACTAGCTGGTGTGAAGCATATCAATCATGTCACCAGACAAACAAGTGGAAATTTTGCATCTATTCATTGGTGCCATGCCTTCTCAGAAGCAGATAAGGATACATTATGAGAAAGCAATACAAATGCACACCTTTAAGGAGAATGTTTTTTTTTCCTTCACCAATGGAAAAGCCAATGCTGTTAGAAAGCTCTTATCAGTAACCCAACATTCAGTGTGAAAGAATAACCTTTATCTGTGATTTTTTCAAAGCAACACATTTATATTTCCATTGAAATTGAGTTATAGTTTCTACTTGTGTTTCATTAAAAAAGAAAAAAGGCCAAAAAAATAAAAATAATTATGTGCACTGAACCAGTTTCAAGGAACTAAACACACTGATTTATGTCCCACCACATCTGAATAAGGGAGATAAAATAGCTAAAACAGAACAAAGATTAAGGCACCAAGACTAAGTAGCCTTCCTCAGATCATATGGAAAGCTTGTGACAGAAGTGGAAACCAGCGCTAGGAACTCTGACTCCCCTTACCATATTGAAAAGAGCTAGATAATACAACCTTAAAGTTCACTTTGTCTAACTCAAATTTAAAGTCACATTAAACATGATTTTTTTCTGTACATTTGTCTTTAGTAGTGTGTTAGGACAACTGAAAGAATGACAAATCTCTCCAGTGATGCCAGTGCTTATAATTCTACTGTGAATTCAGTTCTTTACAGTGTTTTCTTAAACATGCAGTTTCTGGACCCATGTAATGACATGAAAATTACAGCAACAAAAATTGTTTAATAGTTACCCAGGATAGCAAACACAAACTGGAAAGACTCAGAAACCAGATGGCTCATAAATATGTTTGGTTTAATTTGATTATTTTTAACCCTATCTTGGGATGTGAAACCTGAGCTGGGAGAGTTTACGTACCAGAAAATGGTGCTTGCTATACATTTACCCTTTACCAAGCTCAGAAAGACTGAGTAAGGTACTTTCAGCTGTCAGTTCTCACCAGCCTTACTTTCACCCAGAATAAAAGGACATGCTTAAGAGTATTCTTAAATGTAGCTGACCTTTTTATATATATATAAAAAATATAAAAATATCTAATATTAATAAATTATATATAATAATATATAAAATATTTGTAATATATATGAATATATATAAAAATCTATATCTATAAAACTCATGCCAGAACTTATAAAACACCTTGTGTATAAAACTTAAGCCTGGGCCCAAAACTATTTTACTGTTTCCCTTTTAGATGATAAATGCAAACCCCAGCTCTCCATCCTCAGAGCACATTCAGGCCTATCCCAAACTGTTTCAGAACAGTCTGTACATGGTATGGGTCAAGGCTGAAAACAGACTATTTTGTCTGAAGGGAAGACTTGGAGTCTACACTGTAACACTGTGTACCTCTTATTCCTCAGTACTGTAGTATCAATGATAGGAATCAGACTGTTAGTTTGAATTCTGTCCCGTAAAATCATTTTGATGACAGGATGCTGAAAAGTAACAAGGTCTAAAAATAAGAAATTGTCATAAACAGAGCTAGAGAGCTAACAACCATGTTTTTCTATTTTCACAGTGGTACATTTCATACGGAGGTTGTCGGCTCACTGACACGTAGCATACAAGACTGACATCAAGCACTTGCTTCCTTGCAAGAGAATGGAAAGCAGACTAAGCTATATAAGGGTGCATTCATGTAGTCTAAGTTCAGGTATCTAACAGGTTAGTTTCACAGGACACTTATTTCAGTGAGTTGGGGGAGAGATTCAGAAAAGAAAGCCCCAACATTTTGAGGGCTTCCTAAATAATTCTTTCCCCATCTTCTCTTCCTCTAGCCCTACTGGGAGACTGACTCCCTTCTTGTCCTTGGTCAGCAATCACCATCTCCTCAGTTGTACCCACACAAGCTGTATAGGGTCACACTAGAGCTGGAGCATTGAAATGATTTACAAAAAAAGAAAGCTGCCTTTTAACCCAGATAATTTCAAAGCATCCCTACTGACAGCTGAGACCGTGCTGCTGCTTTGGGGTTGGCAGGAGAGCTCAAGATGGGCATGAGTGCTGGAGAGCTGACCTAAACGTCACCTGAATCTTGACCTTCTTCATGTTCACTTGGTCTCAGGAGTCCTATGAAATCCAGCAGAAGAATCAGCACTTCTGCATCTGAAGTTCTGCATTTACTTGACACAAGGCACCTTCCACCATTCTCAGTAGAAGAATGTCATGACCATTATTAATTGGGATGTCGCTTCTTGTCAATCCTCATTCTTGCAGTCACAAAGCAATTTCTATCAGTAATGAAATAACTTCTCTAGCTTACTCCACACATACTCTAGTACTGCAGTGAATGCCAATTCTACTGAAGCTCAATTAAAATTAACTATTAGCTAGATTTACCAGATCTGATAGCCTGTACAGCCGTATACCACATAAAGCCTGCAGAATGGTAACCTATATATTAAATACATAATTAAAATATTACCAGAAAAAATCACAAGCAACTCCTGACCACTGCACAGCTTTGGGTAACTGCTTCCACTGAGGAATGTGTGGAAGACACTTTGTTTAAAGCAAAGACTTTCTCCATATTTTTTCAGGCCCACTTATTATTATTCACATAAGTGAATAAATGTTATTCTCCATCAGGAAAAAAAAAAAAAAACCTTTCCTTAATTTTCAGGTATTATTAAAAAAAAAAAAANACACTTTGTTTAAAGCAAAGACTTTCTCCATATTTTTTCAGGCCCACTTATTATTATTCACATAAGTGAATAAATGTTATTCTCCATCAGGAAAAAAAAAAAAAACCTTTCCTTAATTTTCAGGTATATATATATATATATGCAGGAAGAGACACATGAGAGGAAAAAAATGTTTGGGAATTACAATATTCCCAAACAATATACAATGTTTGGGAAGGGATGAATAAAAAAAAGCTACACCCCATCCAAAATTTATCAGGAAATCAAACATGAACATAGCTTTTAGAGTGAAGGCTAAATGCTTGCGTCTACTCAGACCAGTCCAGCCCAGCTCTAGACAAGGTGAAAAGAGCTAGATCTGCCCAAGTCTTTCATTTTAATACCCACCTGAATAGCCAGATTACAAACCCTTTTGAAATAACTAAATGAAAGCCAGCTTGACCTATTCATCTCATTTTGCTTCTAATTAATGTACAAGGGTTACATTACTGCCTTTCAAATTTCTTCTCTAGGATTGCAACAGACTGACAAAGTCTGTTAAACACTGGGAAAGTTTAAACTCTTCTAAGAACCCAATAGATCTTGAAGAGCCAGGAAGAACACGGACTTCAGGACAGTTGAACAAAAACTCGGTGATAGCAAGTTTTCTGCAATGACTATGCTATCAGGGCTTCTAATACTCATAAAGCCCAGGGTCTCATTAAAATACATGCTGAACTGTTAGCCTGCATGGGGTTAAAGACAGCTTCTTTCAGAGGTTTTAAATACTATTTGGGCTCCTGTAGTGACTGTAAACACAGAAAATGCTCCCGTTGTGAATGAGTGTTACTCATGTAAAGAGATCTGAACTCCAGCATAGCACACATCAAAATGCCATAGAGCAAACTCTAAAAACATGTTCAAGACCAAGGAAATTTCAAGCAATTATGTGTTGCTATGACTCTATTTGCTGAAGTCAAATTAGCAAATACATATTAATCATTCAGAGCTCAGAAGGAAAAAGAAATTATAAATAGCAGGCAGTTGGAAAATTGAAACTGCAGTTAAATATAACAACAGAAACAGAAAATCTGACGAAATTGAGACATTTAACGTATTAGAAGGGTGTAAGTATAATTATCCATGCTCCTTATACTGTCTAAAATACTAGTCAAGACACCAGGGTCTGCAAAACTGCCAAATGAACTCTCCAGTGAAGCAGAAGTTCAGTTCAGTTCCAGTTTGAATTCAGCTTTGCTTGAGGTTGCTCAGGTTCAGGCTGACAGCTGCTAACCTTGTTTTGGTAATCCAAAACCACACTGGCTGGGCTCACAGTCTCCACTGGAAAAGAGACTATGAGCTCTCCTCCATCCTGCTCCTCTGCCCAGCTCTGGCCATCTCCCATACTTGCCATGTATTCCCACAGTTTCCTCCTGCCTTCTTAATGCCAGGAAAATGGAAGAAGTTCTGAGACAAAGCTACAAAGGGGAGGGAATGCTCAAGCACTCAGAGTTCACCCTCAGCATGTAAGAAATACTCTTGGTCAGAGCCACAAAGCCACTCAAATCAGCTCTACATTGCTATGAGGAAGCAGGCGCTTATGGGGGTTCCCTGCGGAAGTAGAAGCTGAATACAAAACTGTTCAGAAGCCCACCAGTTTAAGACTTCTTCCATGCCAATGGAATCTCTGCTGTGGCAGCAAGATTTCAGCAAACTCTGACTGAACCAGTAACCTACTAGGTTCAGTTGTCATTGAGGTTCTGATATGACTGCCATTACTGGGTCAGCTCTGATTCAAGGTGAGGAAAAAGTTCCAATTTGGGGTTTGTCTCATAGCACAAAATCTCCTCACCATGACAATGCAGGAGTAGGTGCACTTTATTCTGTGTACTAAAACACCATTACATCACTCCATGTCATCTCCTAATGTGTTTTTCAATCAGTTACATTATCACTCCTATATATTTAATATATAAATATGTATCTCCATAGACACAGGAGAGAAATGTGGATGGTCTATCCCAGAAAGTTTGGCTGTTTATCCCTCAAACATATGCTGTGCTACAGACTGGGAAAAAAAACCCCACCCTAAGTGAGCAACAGAAATGCATGAATAAATGCATCATTCTTGGCTTATATGGCAAAGCTTACGGGATTTCAGATACCAATTAGCTGAAAATCTGTGATGTCTTATTAACAGACATGGCTCTCCCACTAGATAGGGCAAATGTTAAGCTGAGTTGCAAGGATAGATCTGTGCTTTTTGGAAAGACTTCAGCTCTTAATTCTATACTTCAGTCTCACTCTTGACTACCTTTAACTCTGATGAGCCTGCTATGCTAATAGGTGTCTCTTCTGGTTTTGTAAACTCAGTGGCATTTTCAAGGTGTTTCCTTCATACAGAACAGAATAGTTCAGTTGGAAGGGACCTACAGCAATCATGTAGTCCAATTGCCTAAAATAAACATAAAGCCAGTTAGAAATCTTAAGTTTTTCATCAACAAGTGGAAGACAAGGTTGTAAAGACCTGTGTAATATTTTGTGTTTGCCAACCAGCTTTATGTTAAGGGGGATGTATAGAAAACCAACCTGAAACTCTCCTAAAAAGATTAAACCTTGTCTGTGAATAAGCATCTTACTGGAATTCTGAGTTCTTTATTTCCTCCGTACTTACAGCAGAGTTGCTTTTTCTAGTTGAGGAAGACTGGAAGGTGATTTCTTTTTCCTTTTATGTAATTTCTCTCTGTTTTCATTACTCGTCGTGGGCCCTGTTGAGCTTGTAGCAAACACACTGGAAGAAGCTGCGATGTGGAGGTAACACCACCTGGAGAGAAGCTCTTAGAAACAGTACACTTGAGGAAGGCAAAATGCTTCAGTGACACCCTGCCACTTGCTGGGGAGCTGTAAACCTTTAGGCAGTGCAGAGACCCAGGGAGGTGCTGATGCCACATTCACTTAGTTGTAAAGGTCCTGCACCCTGAGCTCCCCTCTTGCACATGTGGCATAAAAAGGCAGGAATCTGGCGTTCCCCCAGAATAGCTCCTCCAACTCCTAATGGTGCTGAACTGAAGTTCCTCCTGTGCACATATAACCTACTGGTGTGATCTGTCACCATTCTCACAAGAGATCTTCTCCCTATTCACTCAGACCAGCTGCAGGTCACCTCTTTTCCAAGCTGACCTGCTACCCTACCTGCTATGGGTTGCATCTGTGCACACCCTGTCCTGCTCATTGTAGGCACCATCAAAGCACTGGGTTTGTTACACACCAGGAGAGGAGAGAAGCAGGGAGCAATTATAATGGAATGGGAGGAAGAGAAATTGTAAGAGGAAGGACTGATGCTGAGAGACAGGAAAAGACTAGAAGCCTGATCCAATTAATTAACATAATTAATGTCATTATTTTCCTTCTCTGATTTAAGCATTCAATACAGAAATCATGCTTATTCGTAAGAGTCTCAGATAAAAGTCTCCAGATACAGAAGGCAAGATGATGCACTGCTGTAACTGTGTTCCTATAGAGGTCCATCAATTTGCATTAACTGTGAATCCCATAGGTTCCTTCCTCTGCATTTGTTTCTGGAAAGAGTTCACCTGCCTCTCCTCTCAGCAGCTGCTTTGTGCTTCTGCTTTCACTAAAGCTTTGCAAAAGTTCAGATCATGTTTCCTTTATTCCTGAGGAATTTTACATGATACCAAGCTGTAAACAACAGTACCAGCCACTGTGTGGATGTGCAGTAATGAACACCAGCCTGAGGACCTGCATGCATAAATCTAGATACAAATTGGTATGTGGCCTGACAACATAACTGAGTGGCCTTAATACAGTATTTTCCAAGTTACTGGTAAGCCCAAAGAAATTCAAAACAAACAAACAGAAAAAGCACAAAACAATAGCAACAAAAAACACACCAAAAAGAATCCCAAAACCAAACAAAAATCTGAATATTTTTTCAGAAGTTTGATACAATTGCAAAGACCAGCACATTTCAGGGAGTGCTGAACTGTAATATTTCATGTTAAAACTAAGGATGGTTTAGGATTTTTGAAAAAAGATTTAAGATTTTTGGATAAAAAAACTTCTCTAAGCAAAAGTTTGAATTAAAAAGTTCAACACTTAGACTGATTTGAATGTCTTAGTATGAATTGACCACTGCACACACAAACCCAGCCTCCACACATAACAGCTCAAAACCTAGACCCTTTCTTTCTGAAGTGTCACCACAGCAGCATTTTTCAGTACAATTAATTCAAGATGAAGATTTCTCTCCACCATAGTCACAGACACCAGATGCAGTTCTGCACAGCAGCACAGGCAGTGCATTCCCCACCACATACAAGCGGGGTGAAGACAGGGACACTCCTGTGTATGTGTTGAAGGCTCTGGAGTGTGGGAGAGGAATGTTTTTGAACATCTCTGAGTGGGGCATCCTCTTCTCCAACCTTGATTTTATGGACTAATTAGAAACTGTGCAGCTATGTAACACTGACAGCAAGATGCATTTCCCCAATGACTGATTACAAGACATTGTCTTCATCTCTAAAGTGACAGTACACACAGCTCCACTACTTGATTTCTTCTTCTTCCACCTTAGCTCTCCCTCTTGATGTGGTTTACAAATCCCTACTGCTTGCCTGCATGTGCTTCCTTACTGCAGGATTGTGATATACCCATCCTATCCTTTTCCACTGACTTTCAGCTACAGTAACAGTGCCATAGGGCACAGTATCTGTAGATATGCTGTCATTCACACAGTAAGGAACCATAGATGTAAATCTTCAGGCAGATTTTAGGTTCATTTAGTGCTGTCCTGGTTGGAACTATTTAAGAAGCACACTACTGTACACACTACTTTAACTGAGCAGAGGTTGGCATAAGAAGAACTAAATAAGAGAGAAGTTCTTGAATGAACAGATGAAAGAGAACATAGGGCTCCATCCCTTCCATTCCTGGCATGCTCTCCTCTAGACAGACAAAGGGGTACACCAAAGCAATATGGGTTTGTCTCAGTGAGACAGATGTGCTGATTTATATTAAGAACAAAATGAGATACTGTAGTCCTATATGTGCATCTTCATGCATGTGTGAACTGATTAAACTTAAACAGCTTAAACTCAGTTTATAAAACAGGGCAGCTCAATTCTAAGAGACAGGCAAAACCAGGGAGATGAAAAAACCCTCAAGGCTTCTGAAAACAGTTTGTTAGATGAATCCAAGGAAAAAATCACATCCAGGAATGGGGGATCCACCATTGCCATGCTGACATACTATTCCACAAACAAATAGAAAGCTGTCTTTCTCACTCCTAAACCTGCCATCAACCACCCTATGCCCCTCTAGCTTAGAAAGTATTCAGCAAAACCCAGGCCCATCACTGGTCCTTTGGCTGACGCTAAACATAAGGTACCTATTCTGTGACAGCTCCATTACAAGTATTGGAAAGGACTGTAAAGAAAGACATGACAAAATGCCTCTACTAATATTATCTCAAGAACTGTGGCAATACTCGACAGCTAAACTCTGAGCAATGGCATAAACGTGACTGTACTTTGGGAAGGTGTTTGAAGTTTGCCCAGGATGTATGTTGCACAGTAATTTTGCAGCTAGTTTGCCCTCCACACCTAAAGGCAAGAGCATGATATCTGGCCAAGCACAACCCAGCTTTTCACAGAGGGAAAAAGGCCTCACCCACCCCTTCCACCAAGCTCAAGTAAACAAAGGAACATCATCCATAAAGCAATACTGGTGCTTAAAATAGAAGGAAAACTATCCCACACATTGATCTGGTGGCTTTTTTCACCCTTTTCTCAGCATGTCCTCAGACATGAGGCTAGTGTGCAACTTCAGCCTCTGAATGACTGTAAAGTTGCTTTGACACTGAACAATGCACATGCCTCCTTTCCTGGTTGTGGAGTGGTTGGGTTTGGGGTTCTCTTTCTAAGGTTGTTTTCTGTTTCGGTTTTGTTTGTTTTTTTTTTTCTGCTCTTGTTTTCTACAACTTTCTCAATTTTCTCAATCTTAATTTTTGCACAAAAGGAATTCCAGCGTCCTCCTGTTATTTGGTGTGCCAAAATTTTTCAATGGATGAGAACTCTGAAATTACCCACTTAGTATACAGCTCATCAGGAAGGCATATGTCAGCCAGTAAAACAAAAGAGAGAAAAGTGGACCTATAAATTCCCTCGTCACCAACACCTTGGGCTTTCCAAATAAAGAAGGAAATGTAAAACCACTCTGAGAATATGCTCCAGAAAAACTTCCTCAGTGGACACACAAGTGGTTTTTAAAGTAATTGACTGCAGAGCCTGAGAGCTGACCATAATATCCCAATGAGATGAGCAACCCCCATGTGAAGATTGTGACAGCAGCTATTCAGTTAAATGCTCACGCATCCAAGTGTCTCCCTGGGTGATTGAGATTATTTTTGGCAGAAGATTGGACAGAGATTGTAAAATGCACGTTTGTTTTCATTTAGCTCTTTACTTACTCTCTCCAAAACACACCTTTTTTTTGTCTCTTCCCTAATACAGTCATGCTTCAAATTGTAGACTTGGAGATACAGCAAATATAATGACTACTCCTTACACTAACCTCACTTGCATGTTGAAAGTCACTGCAACAAAAACACTGGGATGATACTTAGCAGCTGTTGATGAGACTGCATGCCATGAGAACTGAGGCTGTGGGGGGACACAGCAATACTTGCATGGGATACATTTGCCCTGGGACCCTTCGAAAGTAAAACAATCTCCCCCCAGTAGGAATAACAGGCCAGAAAAAGCCTGAATTCGAAAATTCTGTGCTATGACTTAGCAATCAATTGTAAATAGAACTAAATGATGAAACCTCTGTAAAAACTGGTGTCCTAGTGTGTCTTGATATAAAAGAAAACATACACAGGTTCAGCATTTAGCCAGAGACTGAGAATTTCACTGCACAAGAAAGAGCTAGTTGTAGTGCCCAACAACCTCTTTGCCTTACCTCCTTTCCTGCCTGGAAGTAGTATGATTTGTTACACTGAGAAATGCAGAAGTGTCTCCTGATCCTTGCCCAACGGTCAAGATTATGTATTTATCTCAGCACTAGGGGTACTGTTGTAACTTCTGCTCTCTGAGAAGTTCAGCATGTCCTGATACAGGGTTTTCTCTCCTAATCTTCATAATGAGTTTGCTTGCCACTGTGCACATACAGGAAGTATGTCCCACTCCTACCCTCTTTTCACATCATTGGTTGTGTACATGCTGCTGCTTCCCAACTTCTCTCCTATTACTACCGCTTTCCACTCCTGACATTTCCCTTCTTATTTCCTACTGTTATCTCCTTCCTCTTGCTGCATTTTAGAACCAAAGCTGACAATGACAAGCAGAGAGGCACAAAGATTCCCTTCAAAACTCAGCCTGAGCATCACTTCCTTGGTGGGAGCTCGTAATTCCATCTTTCACAGCCCCAATACATCTCTCTCCTTAGACAAAGCATCGTCTCCAAATTGCACTTTTTCCTGCAAGCAACCTTCACTGCTCCTGAAACATGACTTTCACTCACCTCTGCAAAATAGTCCCAGAGAAAGCAGTCCAGTAATCAGAGAAGCAAAATGGTCCTGGGGTATAGCTGTTAATTTCATGCTGAACCCTTGTACAATGCCAGTGCCTGCTTCCAGCCTAGAAGCTTCAGTCAGCAGCAGCCTTTCTAAAACTATGGGTCAGCTATTCATTTCACTTAACAAAATTTACTTAGAATCAATACCCATCATGATTTATCTTCCCACATGTCACCTGCTTTATATACGTTTCATGCCAGTACTTTCCCCCCCTCTTCTTTTTTCCTCAGTGTTTTGAAAATCATGCTTTAGGGGTTTAAAATTAAAAGGGAAGGGGCAATACAAAAAGTCCCTTGGCATAACAGGGAGTTTGCACCGAGATGGGGAAGAAGTTACTTACCCACCGTGACGACCCACAGCAGCAGCCGTGGGAGCCGGTTCATGGCTCTGCGGGGCGCGGGCAGGTCCCAGCCGGGTGCGCGGCTCCGGAGGGGACGTGCCCAGCGCTTCCTGCGGGCTCCGCAGGAGCTCTGAGGCTGGGCTCGGGCTCCTGCTGCTTTGGAGGAGAATTCCCACCTCCTGCTCAGGAAGGCTCGCATAGGTCCTAGAGCCACACTCCCTCCCTCCCTCCCTCCCTCCCTTCCTTCCTTCCCTCCTCCTCCTCCTCCCTCTTTGCATACCGCTGCTGCACGACCAGCAAATCCACAGCGCAGTTGCTTCAGACATGAGCACATCCTTTTATAAATTTTTTTTAGGCATTAGTATTCACTAGGAAAAGCTGAATTCAGCATCTTACTGGGCTGTTCCCGCTTCTCAGTCCTCCCTTGCAGCTGCCTCAATGACACATGAGACACGCTGCCTGCACTAAACTCAGCTTGTGTTTAAGATGATAGAGAAGACTCCTTTAGCCTGGAAATCCTTTCCCTGACTGTCCTGAAAGAGAAATCAGACCTATTTATACAGCCTAGGCACAGCCTTTCTTTCCTTAACTTCATTTATAGCCACTTAACTCCTGAGTAAAACAGTCTCAGTGTGACATGCAACAGGGACCTGAAACACAGTAAGGGGTAGGTACTCTGCCTGCAAGCTTGTGCATCTACACTTTAACCATTTTACTTGTTAAACTCCTTTTTCTTCTGGTCCATCAGCATTTAAACCACACTAGTTCACTCTGCCTTCAGCTTGTTTGCATGTGGGTTTTTCCTTCACAGGGAGTTTGTTTTAAAATAACAGCTATTCTTTTTGGAATCAGGATACATTCTTTCTGCTAAATTCTCCATGTGGATGCCCTTACCCTGGATTAGGAGTGCTTTAGTCCAAATTACCATAATTTACTGTGACTGTGGGCTACAGTAATACAGATTGCAGACTGTTACGAATTTAGCAGGTAGTACCCAAGTCTTGAGTAAAATAGCATATACACTGTAGGCACTGGAGAAATTTGGAGCTGATTTGAATTAGAGCCCTGATAGGTCTAGTAGGTCTGGCACTTTCAAGGCAGAGGTCTGCATTCCATAGATTAGACTCAAATTCAGTGAGTTTACTTCACCTTTTGTGTCTCTTCCACTAATATCTATGAAAAGTATGCACTGTTCAAGGGTAGAACTTGCTTTTATATCATAACCATGTTTTTCGGTCTCCAAATTTGTTCTTTTTTCAACAAAACATCACTCACTCCAACAGTTTTACAGAGACATAGTTCTGAACACAACCTGGATGATTTGGAAGAAAACATCATTCTGAAGCTTTCCTCTACAGCCACATCAATTACAGAAGCATGGTAGCAAGACATTATTGATTGCTCATTCACTAAGTTTATATCAACTGTCCCCCAAGCAAAGTAGTAACCAAGAATGGTGTTTCAACCCAATACCAACACAAAAAAAAAAAAAAAAAA
>NDXB01022389.1:21419-34820 GCA_002631895.1 Agapornis roseicollis
AAAAAAAAAAAAAAAAAAAAAAGAAAGAAAAATAAAGGCTGCCAGCTTTCTATTTCTTCATAAATAACTTTCTTGGCTGAGGCTCTGGGGCTGCAAAGCAGGTAATTTTTTACTCAAATTGGTAAAAAAGTAGAGGCACCTCAGGAATGTCCATACTTGCCTAAACCCTCTTACGAAATGTAAAAAAATCTGTATCTGCAAGGAAGCAGTAGCATCAGCAGAGACAGACAAAATAATGCCGTTTCTGATAATACCTGATAATACTTGGGTTTAGGGTAGCTCATATATTTCATGTCTTTCAGTTAGTTTGGCCAAGACGGATGAATTCTGAGGCTCATTAGAGAAATGTGAGGCATTCTATAAAAATGAGACAGATGCATGTGATGCTTTTAAGCAGAGAGTAAAAGCAGAGGAGAAGCTGACTAATTTCTGACCAACTGGATCATTAGCCACTTGGCTCAGGAAAGTAAACTTTGGTCTACCGGAAGGTTCACAGTTCATCTTCAGCAAGGCAACCCACATCTATCAAGAAAGGAAGTCACCCAAGCTAGACCAAACCTGATATTTTAGGGATTCAAAGATTTAAAAGCAAGTAACAAGAAAAGATGTGGAGTAAAAAATTATTCACAACGAAAACCACAGGAAGATATGCAGAGTATGAAAACATCAGAACAATGCCCAGGGTTTGGAAATGGGTGCATGAACTACAAGCAAATGCCACTCATCAACAGTTTGCAGGTGGTACAAGAGCATGCACAGCAAGAAAAAACCCACCACCACCAAGAGAATGACAGCAACACCACTAATTTAGAGGAAATCTCTGTAGTAGAGATTAGGAGCAATGGGCAATGCTGCATCAGCAGAGAACTGAACTATCAGTTTGGAAGCAACTGCGACAACTGAATGCTTTTAAGTTGGGCACTGATGCACAAGATACAGCACTGCCAGAATCTGGATTCCAGCAACTGAAAAAAACCGCTGGTCTCAAATAATGATACCATCTCTGGCTCAGCAACTCAGGAACAAATGCTGGAGCCCATGAGAGGGAAGCAGATATGCTTGTCCTATTCTTCTGCTCTTCTGAGGGCACCTGTTATTGTCCACTGTTACAAACACAACACAGAGGGCAGCACAGAACTTAGATCTAACTGTAACATCTCAAACACATGAAAACCGGCATTGCAAGACAAGTTCCCACGATGCTGCCAAGAAAATTCCTCAGAACTGAAGGGAGATGAGGTAGAAGCACTTATGTATAAAGCAAAGCAGAGCTCCAGCAATGGGGGACTAGACACTGCCAGAAAAAAAAGATGGAGTTTTCACTCTCATGTACATTTAGGAGACAATAATTTTAAACAGAATATAAAATATTCCCCATATACAAGTAGAAAGCACTGGAGTGGTAATGAAATGCATTTCTACGTGAGGCACAAAGCAAATGTTCACCCAGGTTCAATGCCTTCTTTAGGACATACAGTTGCCTTTTGGGCTGTGCACTGCCTAGAAAAGATATGACCCATTTCTGATAGCACATATACTACAAAAATCTGTATTGTGACATCTTATCAAAGAAAAATATGTGAAAAATACAGGCAGAGACTTCATAAACTTTGCATGGAAAATAAGCTGTAGGGTAAAATCTGGACAAGTACCAGCAGATTCCTTATGATGGAAATAATATCCAACAGAGCAAGGTGAATATGGCAAGATGATGCAAACTGGCCACACTAAGTTGAAGGAGTATAGACTCATTTGAAACACAAAATATGTAAGGAAATGTGTGCTCACTCTACCTGCCTCAGCATCCTGAATGGTGCTACAAAACTGTCTAACAGACACAGAATTTAACTGTTACAAAAACATCTGGAAATCCGAAAGCATTAACCAAAGGTGGCCCAGTCAGTGATATGGTATCTAAGCACAAAATTAACTTGTCCTCAGATTCTTCTAACTGAGAATATTGTTAATTTTTTCAAAGTTGTGTAGTCAGACTTGGAGAGCATCACTTATCCATAAAAGAAATTGGGTGTTAGTGTACATAAATAAAGAAGCAAGCTTTGGCTTTACTCCATAGCCATTAAATCTTCACGTCTTCATGCATGGAAGAACTGTGTGAGCTAAAACCGGTCATAAAACTCTTTACAGCGTAAGGGACCTGGCAATTCTCAGCCTAACCTTTCCCACAAGCAAAAAGGCTACAGAAGTATTCTGGTTTCAAATACACGATTGTAATGTTGCATAAAAAATAAGCAGGATCTGATGATGGTTAGACACATGGTCTCAGGAGTACTTGATAAAAGAACTATGAGGCAGAAATATCCAGAACTAGATTTTATGTCTGCTCCACACAAAAGATCTTTTTAAAAAGTATCTATCTGGTGTCAGAAAAAGTGTGAAGCTTGATTGCTCTAGACATTGCTGAGGGCAAATCCCTGCAGAATTTAAGTGTGGCCAGTGCCACAGATAACACAGTTCCTCTAAATGCTGCCTAATGGCTAACAGAGTGGCCTTAACCCTTAAAATTATAAAATGTAGTAAAGGGTCAAATTTAATTGCTGTGACTTTATTTCAATGCATATGAAACCCTCAGACATCAAAGTGTTACAAAGACACGTCCAGAATCAATTAGAGATTTATAAACTAAAAGTATGACCAATGATGCTTTACACCAGTCTCAGATAAGCACAGAGTTTGAGGGACTTGCTATGCTTGTTGCATAGGAGAGGGGAAGCATCCACCAGAGCAAAGGAGGCATAGATTTGTCACTACTGGCTGGGAAAAAAACAACTTATTTTTGTTACAGACTGTTGAAATCATTTCCACATTGAAGAGAAGCTATCCAAGTCATTTGTGTGTGTCAGTACTACCCTTGCTGCCTGTTAGAGTATCTGCATTAGTAATGTCTGACAACAGGACACCTTTAATGAACATGAGTTTTGGCAGTTTGCAGTGAAGTACGTACGAGGCATGTCACTACAAGACCTCATTACTTGCAGTACAACAGGTCAGTAGAAAGCAATGTCAAAATAATAAAGCACCTGCTAATGAAAAATGTTGAAGGCCATATTCAGCACTGTTAAATCAGAGTATGGCACCAGCAAAGCATGGCTTGTCATGTTCTGACATTTTATTCAATGGAGAATTAAAAATGAGAGTGTCTGTGCTACTAGAAATGAATGTCACTAGCCCCTGGGGACTTGTAGATAACTAAAGAGATAGATAAGGAAAAAGAGCAATCTGAAAATGACTTGGAGTACCTGGAGCTCCTGCCATTTTCCCAAAACAAAAAGTTCATAACTCTGAAGGCAAACCAGTAGGATGGCAGCCAAGACAGCTTGGAAGTCAGTGTGTCACACAATAAACCCAATAAAGAAAAAGGCCACTGTGTGAGTCAGTTGCCATGTAACAATCCCAGGAAGTGGTGCTTTCTGAAGTGTCTGCTGTGTGCAATTAGAACTAGTGAACCCATTTTACAACATATATGACCACAACTTACTAAGAACCTGTGGATGCAAAAGCATTCTTCTTTCAATAGCACCTCAAACTTACAGGCCATCTGAATAACTCACAATTTCTTACTGACATTCAGGGTTTAAAGCACAAGCCATCTCCCACAGCAACAGTGGGACCATCTGCTTTTGCAACATCTTGAGAAGGTGCTTGGCTTTTCCTATAAAGGAAACCTAGTACAGGAATCAGCTCTGAGGATACATTGAGCTGGAGTTCCATGAGGTATCACAGCCTGGCCACAAAACAACTTTCCACTTAGCTGTAAGGGGTTTGAAAGAGTGGCATAGGAATCAATATTTACCATCCCATTAGACCACCTAGGACATCACATCACCTGCTGATTTCACTACCTACTTCTTTTCCCATCCTCTGTGATCTACTTCAGGCATTCCATTTCTTCTCATATCCTACTAAGTCTTTGCTTCCAGATGCTGTTTCTGACTATCCAGGTTAAGACTAAGAAATTGAATCAATATTCCAACAGCCACAAACAGGCCTGATATATACTCTATTCCTTATTCATCATTTCTGTAATACCACTTAAGAAAATGGGTTTATGTTTCTCTCATTACTATTTTTCACTTTGCTTATTCTTACTGCACTTGTTGGAAGCAGTGCTTTAGAAGATGGGAAACGCTCCTATCAAATCTGCATGGAACTTTCTGCCTTTTAGTGCCAGACACCAGCTTTTCTTTAGACATTAACAGGAAACTGTAGTTCCACTGCTCTGAGACAGATGCTTTAGAAGTCTTCATTTCTCAAAATAAGAAGTCCAAAATCTTTAACTTCTCCTCCAGGTTTTATCCCTTCAGGAGTTATATGACCATATCATGTTTATACAACAGTCTCTTCTAGCTTAAGGTCCTTATACCCATACTTCATGGGGAACATGATGCAACATACACTGTGTTCTGGTTTCTGAACATCCTTCTTCTTCCCTCCCCAGGGCAGCAAAGTTCTCATCCAGTGTCCAGATATCTCCTTTAGTTCTTTCAAATTGATATTGTTTTTCCAAGGATACTCTCTCACCTTTGGCAACCAGTTGGAATATGGTGACATCCAGCACATGAGATAACTTCAATTGTAAATTAGCAGACTTTGATTGCTATTTATGCTACCTAGACAAGCCTGCAGGACCTGGCCCAACCTGTTAGTGCCCTACTTTGAGGGAGAAATGAATTCAGAATGAGCATGCAAAGGAACTGGGCAACTTTCTAGATTCTAGGCCAGGCAATAAAAGATGGATGCCCAAACTGGCACTCTTTGATGTAGGGAGAGAGTGAATGACTCCTAAGCTCAGTTTGAAAAAGACCTGCAAGCAAATGTCAGAAGTGATGGTTCCTTTCTGATTCTCTGAGGCTGAATTGCATACACAAATAGAAGACATGAATGAGAACTTCATGTTTGAAACTGCCTATTCAGACATTATTTTTGGCATGTGCCGGTATGGAATTCCCTGGTATGAGTCTGAATAACTGGACTTCAAGTATCTGCAATTTATCTTCTCTAAACCACTTAATGTGACTCCTCCCAAAGAAAAATAGTATATAATTTAAGCTATGTCCTTAAAACCAAAGTATCCTATTTTTTCTGCAAACTTTACATACAGATGATATCAATCATTGGCACAAGTACCACTCAAAGTTCTGTAGATTACTGAAACTACCTTATACACCCCACCTTTTACATACACATCACTATGACATGAACACTACCTATGAGCAGCACAGGTTTTGGTATCTCTTTGCCCAATACATATAAAGTGCAGATAAGACTGCATAACTGTGACTTAAGGTTGAGTCTTAAGTATTACACAGTTTAGTTGGCACACTTAAGTTGTCTTGTCTGACAGTGTGGATTGGGCATGTTAAATGAGTTCAAAGAAAATTTGTATTACATCCTTTTTTTTCTCTACAATAGTCACAAAAAATCGCATTCATATTCAGAGCCTAAAATCAGTCATGTCACTGTTCAAGTATTTCACATATATCTTCAACTATGGTACCATCCCCTTCCTATGTTAACAATTTACTGGCGATTTATGCACAATTCCAACACTCCAGCACACTCTACCTATCTATTGTTCTAACTTTAGGTGTTCCGGAATTAATTCCATATATTACTACTTAAACAGGTACCTGAACCACAAAATCATAGAATCCCAGGTTGGAAGGGACCTCAAGAATCATCTGGTCCAATCTCTGTTGGTAAAAGCACAGTCTAGACTAGATATCCCAGCACCCCATCCAGCTAAATCTTAAAGATGTCTAATGCTGGGGAATTCACCACCGGGGAATTCTCTGGCGAAGAGATGCCTGATAATGTTTTACACAGAATGATTTCTTTTCAAGAGACTACACAATGGCAGGACTCAAACAACAAAAAAGTATTACAGAAACTTATCTATGCATAAGTGTTTATCCAAGAGGGATATAAAAGTGACTAGGTTGATAATGAATGGTGAGATGTGTCTTTCCCATGATAGTTGTTAAAGCTGTAAAACCTGATTCTATTTGCAATTTAATATATTTTCAGTGCTTTCCATCTCCTTGAGATTGGGACTGAGTTAACGTCCTTCTTGCAGGCTACTTGCACAATCCCTCGGTTTCTGTACACAGAATTTCTCTTAGGCAGCCTAATAAAAAATATGCTAAGCTGGCTTGCACAGCAAACAAGAGATAACCTGCCCAGTTCTTTTGCCTATATATATTTTTGCAAGCTTTTTACTACCTCTTTCCTTTTGCCATTTTTTACATAGTTTTATATCTCCTTGTTCTTCTTAAGCTTTTACCATTGGTTCTCTCTGATATATGTATGTGTTTCCTAACCTCTTCCACATTCCTTCCTTTTTCTTCTGAAATATTTTAAACAAATTCTTACATGATTACAAAGTAACTTCCCATTGTGTATCTTGGTTTTGGTGCTTTCCACTGAGGGAGCTCAAAACACTTGGCAAGCACGGGTCCATTTATCTTCTCAAGTCTCCCCTGCCATAGGAGGAAATTTAAGCAGAACCCTTGCTGTTTTCATACTGGCCTAAAAGGATTTAAGCACTAAAAAATTCCCACTGCTCTTTATTTGGAGCAGGACACCCAATTTCTAGCTAGAGGCAGCTTGGGAGCCAGTTCTGCATTTTTATTATGACATCATCCCTTCTTCACAGATGGCTAATCATTATTTTTCACAAAGTTAAGCCCACTCTGAAATAAGCATTTTAGAGAACATAGCCTAATGCCTTCAGCTGGTACTGAGTGACATTGCTGCACCAAGAGACATCGTAATGATTTACACCTAGCTTTTGGTGAACCCATCCCAATACAGTGGCATCTGCAACCCTGACTAGGCTCCAAAAAAAAAAAATCCCTAGAAAGAATATTTTGGGTTAAAAGTGTGAAGATTTTTAAGAACTGCAGAAAAAAACCCATGACACAGAAACAACTCCCTGGTTTGAACACTGCACTCTACAGCACAAAATTGCATGTAGAGAAACAGATTAAAGAAGCATTGAACAGAATTGTATGATGCAGGGCAGTGCAATAAATTCAAGCTAAGGAAGGCAGCCAAAACTAGTAACAGCTGCTGCCATTTCATCTGTCCATGTTCTGCACAGTACACAGGTAGGCTGAAACAGGTTGGTTGACAGCGGTAAAAGTGGCTTGGCAGTCACCAAGCAATGGTGTGCTAAATCAAGAGGGAAAAATTGTCCAGACTATGTAAATGAAGACCA
This sequence comes from Agapornis roseicollis, assembly GCA_002631895.1. NCBI lineage: Eukaryota > Metazoa > Chordata > Aves > Psittaciformes > Psittacidae > Agapornis > Agapornis roseicollis. The sequence continues at coordinate 28,657 of NDXB01022389.1, forward strand.
GGAGCATTCACCACAGACATAGTGCAGCTTGACATGTATGCCTCCACTACAATGAGTTGAATGACATTCCTGGTGGTTCATTGTTACAGAGATGTCAATGTTTCACAGACATAACACTGAATGACACAGAACTATGGTCTGACATCTGATAGCTGCTTTCATGGCTACTGAGGACACACATTTTCTCTTTGATGAGGAACAACATGATAGCAGCTTTCATGGCTACTGAGGACACACATTTTCTCTTTGATGAGGAACAACATGATAGCAGCAGACAGTCTCTATATATGTAGCTAGTAAACTCCAGGCTGAATCCCTAGTAAACTACAAGCTGTACCACATGACTCTATACTAAATATGCTATCAAGAAAGAGCAAGGTACTGATTTTCAAGACTGAAATCCTGAATCTTTTCCCAGCTGATCCTTACTTCAGTATTGTCAAAGTTCTCCCAAAGCTTTATGCTGCATTACAGACCCCTTCATGGCCCTGCTACTCTGGCTGGGAGAAACTGCCCTTTGTGAGTATACATTCCCTGTGAATCCTGATTCTTGAGTTCAAGTGTGCACAACAAAAGGTAGGCTTTCTTGAAAAGGAACAATGGGGATGCAATGTAAATGACTGACAGTTGATGTTTCTGTCTTTGTTTACACACACAGCTCATTCAGCATAAACTTCAAGGACCCACCTTCTTCTCCATCATAATTCTGTACTGCAGCAACTTTCCATTCTGTCCAAAGGTAATTGCCAGCATTCTTCCAGTAAGCTACCAACACTGACCATTATTATCTTCCACAGACCTCCAGTTTTCAGAAACAATGACACTGTTTATGTCCCCAAAACCAGTGGAGAAACCTGGAAAAGCATGGAAAATTGGCTATTTAGATTTTTGTAACATTTTCTTATCGTAAGTTGTTACAACAACCTGGCATCTCTCCTGAATTATAAGAGACATCAGTAATTACCCTTATATTTCAAGTTTTTGGTGAACATAACAACATATGTTTATACTTTACATGCTTATTTTACCAAAATGAGATGCTCAAGCTCATTAAATAAATTCCAGAATTTTCTATCATGCCAGGAAAAGACTTAAGTGTCAAAAAGCAAACATAGCTGGCCATAAGGCCAACTTCTGTTATAACTTCTGTTTTTTCATCATTGCTATTCAACTTCATTTTCAGATATATTGTAGAAAATGAGTGTTAAGGCTGGTTTGTGCTTTGCATAGAATAATCAGACACAGACTTTCTCAAAAGCTGCGAATATAAAGTAAGAAATAATTTGGCCAAGAGTCAAATACTCAATAGGTCTATCTCCTCAGAGAGCAAGGTGCCTTACACAAGACATGCTTCCATGTTATAGCCAACAAAAATTAGTTTTAAATTTCCACAATCCTGACTTTATAATAGAGTTAATGTGTGTTCCTTTACAAGGACCAGAAGAATACAAGGCCATACACCATCACCACCACCCCACCTTCTTTGAATTCTCTCACAAAGCAAAGCTTGCTCCTAACTCCACCTTTTAAAAAGCAACTTTCTGCATACCTCCAGATATGATAGGGGTCTGTATTACAAGCTTGGTTTCACTGAATTTACACATGCACTAATACTACTTGTTAAGCGTGACTATGTGATTAGCAGGGAGCAACAGGTCATCATTCATGCAGAGGAATCACAAACCATAGCTTTACCACAAGAAACTATCTAGCGTGGTTAAGTCAGGTGGGGAAGCACGTGCATTAATAAGCAAACACAGTGCTCTCAACTAAGATTTCAAATGCTAGAAAAAGCAAGAGTATTAAGATGTCCTAGGAATCTATTTATCTCCTTAAATGATATTTCCTCTCAATAGTATAATCCTCTGGGTTAAGAGTTTCCTTAAATGCTTGGGATTGTATCTTCTTCAGCATTTCGATTGCAAGCACCATGCACCCACAACCTGTAATTTCTTAATGGCCTTGGCATGAGCAAATGGCAGTGGTTTAGGTACAGGACAGGTACTAAAGTCAGAAAAGACTTAAGCACACCATACTGCAGGCCAGGTAAAAAACTTATTCTGCACCGCTTAGGTGATCACTTACAAAGGGCAAACCTTTCTGAAACTTTAGTCTGCCCAGAGGACACTGCTCCACAGTGAATGGTGGCAGACAAGGAATAAAGACAAAAAAATTGACTGTTTTCTACATAAAAGACATCTGTGGCTCTGGCACCTGGATGTACCAATTGCACACCTCTTAAGCTATGGCAAATGATCTGCATGCCTAGCTGCAAGTTAAAGCATCTGAAGCTACAACAGACTGAGGGGTTGCATCAGCTGCTGCCTGTGGATATAAGCCACTTAAGTCCAGCTCCCAGGTTAGCTCTGAAGAAGAAAGCTGCAGAAACCTATCAGCTTGGTCAAGTAACAAAGACAGGGGAGGGGACATAGTCTCAGTGCAGAAAACAATGCAAGAACTCCTAGGGAGGTGGTATCTGATTCAGCACAGAAAACCAAGGTTTCTTGTTGCAGACAGACAAGTCCCTTTAGCAAGGTGTTTAAATGCACATTTAGGATGGATTACATCTTGTTTTGTATGGACTACTCTTACTCTATAAGTTGGTTCATACCAAAGGCCTCTGTTCTGGAACTGACTTTAGTAAAAGTTTTCTGTCCCCATAAAACCAATTACTGCATGGCCCAAAAAATTGTCTTCAATAGTTGGCCATGTTTCGTCCCCAACTCCTTCTATAGCATCTACATCTGTGAGCACTTCTTTTCTCACATTACAGTCTCACATCTTCTGCAATAGCTTTTGCAATAACACATCCAAATCTCACTTACCACTTAGAATGAAGCTCCAGAATTCTGGGTTCCTGATACTCACTTCGGTCTCCGGCTGGCAGTAGAGGCTGTGTGTGTCTGTGCAACTAAATAAATCAAAGAAGGCAAATCAAGGTTATACGACAAGTATGTACAAACTCACATTGTAACTTCTACTCCTCACACCCCTGGATTTCCTGAGGCCATATTTCTTTCTGATGCAATTTCTCTACAGCTGGCAAAAAATCCCTCTGGAGATCTGCCTTCTTTCTCCTTTTGTGAGTGGGCTTTTGGGGAAGTAAAGGGGAGCAATTAGACTGTGAATTCTTTTGTTTCACATCAGTAAGGGCAAATGGGAAGAAGTTCTTTTGCAGGAGTACACCAAATAACCCAGATGGCTACAATGCAGCACATTCTTTGCAAATTATTAAACTTCACACTTCATGGAAGCGCTGCACTATTAGAAGATGTAAGGCGGGTACACAGTTTTGGATGTATTTAAACAGACAGGCACAAAACCATACAGAGATCATAAGAAACTTTTCCCAGCTCAAATAACAGTTGACAAAAGGACAGTAAAGAGAACACAGAAATAGGGACTTCCCAAAACCAACTCTAATTTGGTTTGGGAATCAGGCCCACCATTTCTCCCACACAAAAGCAGCAAGAACAGGAAAGATGGGAAAGCTCCTGTCAGATTTTTAGTCCTCATAATTGTCTAATAGGGAGTAAAACTTACACATAAGGAAATATTTGGGGGGTTGAGGGTTTTTTAATTGAAAGTACAAAGTTTATAAGCATTTGGTTTAGGTGAGAAAGGTGATCTCGTCATTTTTTCTTGATCATTTTCCACTTAATACTCAAAATTATAACCACATGTTCCAAATGTTTAGCATATGACAGATGGTTCTACTTTAGCTGAATCCAACTAAGTCTTACCTAGCAAGGAATAAAAAAACTACTGGGTTTTTTTCACCTTTTTGCTGTCTCCAGCTTCTCTTAATTTCTCAATGTTAAATAAAAGGAACACAGTAACTCCCCCAAATCATTAGGCTCACCACATTTGTTAGTGGTTCTGACAAGTTCTGTTGCTAATTTCATTGTTGCATGCTTTTGCACTTAGAAGCAAAAATGCCAAAGTGCTCTAAGAAATGTTCTACTTGTGATAGTTCACTTTCTACCCGCACCAAGAAGTGCCAGATACCTCCCTTTCAAACCTGTTTTTATGATCAGGCCAGTTGACTTTACATCTGAAAGATTCACCTGTGACTGAGATGTTTCTAATATCATGGAGACTAATAGCCAGCAGCATGTGAAAGAACTTTCTTGGCAAAGACTGTCTTGCAACTAGATTCTCAGGTGTAACAAGTCCCCAGATGCACCTATCTGGTAAACCAGGACTTTTCATTGCTACAACATTCAGTTGCAGCTATCTGCATTTTCCCAGACACTGAAAGTATCTGGGTTTGGTGCCTAAGGCTACCCATCCAGAAGGAGGGACTCCAGCTTTAAGGTTCCAGTCTAGTGCCAAGCTTTCCCAAACACAATTGGGCACCAAAACTAGAGCACCAACATAGTTCTGAGAGTTGGTGGAGTGCAGTAACAGAGACATACACGGGATGGTGGTTCTAAGGCTGCATAATAGTGAATTAACTTTATTCAAAAGCATATCCCTCCACTCCTCCTCACTTCCCATTAAAGAATACTTTGGTTCCAGATAGCACTAAACTTGGACATTTTTTTGTCTTATGAAGAATAAAACATTTTGTACAACCACCTCCAAAAGTGTTTTGCTTTGGTTTTGGGCATCCCTTAACACTTTGTATTATCCTCAGCAACAGCCACAGAACCTGTGAGGAAGAGGAAACTGTTTATGTCCTCCCAGTAGCATTATCAGAGAAACAATGGAAAAACAAAGTCAAACATTCTGCAATGCGGTTGTCACAACAATCCTGTGGGAGATGTAGAGTTACACAGTCACAGGCAAACACCAGATTTGAACTCAGGGCTCCAATATCTCAAAAGCTGGGGGAGACGACAGCATCACCCTCAGCACCTTGTTCTTCTCCAAGACTACATGGCTTAATTTTACATTTATGACCAGTCCAACCTTTGTTTTTTAATCTTTCTATATAGACCAGAGATAACGATTGAGTTGAGCAGATATTTATGGAAAACTCAGTCATATTTCCTATTGAGCTGAATGTTTGCTGACAAATAAAATCACTTCAACTAATGAAACAAGAGGAAATGAACTAGAGGCTATTAAAAGAAATAAAAATGGGGGAGTGGGGAACAAGCCTGGAAAAGAATATGGAAAACTTTCATCATTCAATAAGTTACTAATCTGCATAATTAAAAAGTAGTGAACATTCAAGTGCACAGATATAAAAGTCTTGCATACATTTATTAGTCCACAGACAAAGCTAAACATGTGATAGTGCAGACACTGTTGAGAAATTTCACCAGGGAATCAGCAGGAGTTTATAGCCTATAAAAAACACAGAAAGAAAAGCTTTTAGATTCTTCACACCAAATGTACAATGTTTCTTCCTAAGTAAAGACACTCTGAAAGGGTTGGTGTTAAAGCCGATCAATACTACTGGGAATTGTCACTTGACAATATCCCCCTTTTCTGCTTCCAGATTCCACTTCAGGAAAGTTCAAAGCACAGAGAAGTGTTCATGTGCCTCAGCCCCACAGAAAAGATTTACCACTGTTAATCACACTCAAAATAGGTATGAAAGGATAAGTAGCACATTGGAAAGAGCAGGGCAAATATCTTTAGAGAGCCTGTTTGTTTTCACAAGCCTCAGATTTGAAAACACACCAGCTGACAGCTTTGACTCAAATGACACACAGGCACTGGAGCCTGTACCCTTTTCTTATGATCCACAGGGTAATCCCAGACTCCAGAGGCAGGTTTAGGACCATTTCTTTTAATGAAGTATTGTGGCAAAGACAAGGTGAGCAAGTACAACCATCTAACACTACAGTGAGATTATGGTAACAGTCTCAAAGAAGATCCTGAACAAATGGTTAGTATAGGTGATGAAGGACTTAACAGGTCACTTCAGCTTCAACAGGCACTGGAAAACATACTAGAAACACAAAACAGTTTTCCATCTTTGTGGGCTTAAAATGCATTACTTTATGGATGTGGCAAACGTCAGCAATCCTTCAGCTGGCTTCCTCCCTTCTTTCTTAGTTTCAATTCAGAGCCCACATTCAAAACCAAGACCCAGGAATGTGAGCCCTGGGACCCTAAGTTAGAGCAGAATTCATGAAGGCTTTGAGTCCTGGATCAAATAAGCAGCTTCCAGGCTTCTGGCTACCAAAAAAAAAAAAAAAAAAAAAAAA